>JAMKCH010014246.1:0-136560 GCA_023653785.1 Ophioderma brevispina
TCTACACTAACTTTTGTACGGGTTATGCATACGTCCTTACTCTATATCAAGTGGAGAAAAAGATACAAACAAATTGGAACAAGCACCTTTAAGATCAGTTATCGTTTATGATGCATGACATGCCAATTTACGTATTGACTCTAAGGGTAGCTATTTCACAGCCTGTGTGAAAATAACTAATATAAAATGCAAGCCTATATAAAACTGAATTTATGGAGGACTAAGTAATCACCATCTGTACCAAAACGACACTACGAAGTTTTGACTTTTAAAGGCCATCCACCCCATTTTGAGTGGGAATATATTACGAGTCAAGGGTGATGAGTCTTAATTCCAAAAACTGTAAGAGATGATTTGTGAGAGGTTGTAATAAATTGGATTGATTCACAAGCTGTAAATCAAAACAATGTGTGGGTAGAGAACCTGAATGACTGATAGAGCTTATTCAGTATCACTTAAGGTGCAACGAGAGAGATTCACATATCAGGTGTACTTAACACATCCTAGTACACAAAGGCAGCATTTTATAATACCTGCCACATGTAGTGATCGAGATCTCGATCACTTGATCACAGTAAGTGTTAAAAAAACAAAAAGTGTTTTTTTTTTAAGTGTTTTTTATGTAAAACTTTCCATCACAAATATCCCCATATGAAAGGAGTGACCATTAAGGTGGAGGATGTTTCTTTGGTACAAAATTGTGGAAATTTCTAATTTCGTATAGGAGCAAATCGAAATTTCAGCCTTATGTTTTTTCTCTCTTTTAGACTTTTGTAGCCAAATACAAGGTGAGAAATCTTTGAGGTCGAATTTATATGTGAAATACTATTAAGGATATGAATCCCATTCAATTACGCGTTGAAGTAGTGCCGTACTGACAATGACTCTAAAATAATCTATTTGTCTGTATTAGGTGCTTTATTCACTTGTGGGTATGTTATTGATAACTATGGATGTTGCAAAAATGAACAAAAAAAATTAAGATTTTTGATGATTTTATGGTTCAGCAAATCAATGATAGTGCCTTTAAATAACTTAAAAGATGTTATCCTTATTTTGAAAACCACCTACTTTTGAAAAGTAATCACCTCTCTTAGATTGTTATTTTATGGATTTTATTTACCTTATTTAAACATTTGGCTCTCTAAAAAATCAGCAAGAATATATATACAAAATAAAAGCAGATGAAGAACATAAAAAGAAAGCGGGGGGGGGATGGGCACAGAAGGCTAGCCTTGTGAAGTCAGAAGCAACAAGTCGTGCTGTCACCAGAGGGGTGCGACTCCACCAAATCCACTGAGCCAACAAATACCGTAATGACCCGAGTACAGTCCCACCCCTTTTTAAGACTGAAAAATCCTGAATTTGGGGGTGGGATTAATGCCCGAATCTTGCACGAAGCCGGAGTTGAAAAAATCTTGCCTACTCGCAACATACACTGTCAGCCACTTCATGACCTTCCGATTTGAAGGACTCAGAAAGTTGAAAAATGACTTGTTTTTCGATAGTACGTAGTTTCCACCCTCCATTCTGAAGTAGATTTCATATTTTTAAACAACCATGGACTTATAATGTAACGTTAGTGATTTTTTAGCAAAAAAAACGGCAAAACGGACAAAAAAATAGTCGCAGAAAAAACTGGAACCCAATTTGCCATCAGTGTTTGGCCGGCGGCCATATTTGGTTTGCTGACAAATGACCTCTGACCCTACACACGGCTTGTTCAAATTTCTTTCGTTTAGAAAAAACAAATCCACCAAAAAACTATTTTATGAAGAATTTAGAAAAAATGAATAATTTTTATGGACATGGTATATTTTATACTGAAAATATGAAAAAAGGAAAAAGAGTGAAAAAAAATATTGTAGAATCACGTCTGAGGATGTAGAAAGCCTTGAAGTGTTGGACCCAGGAAACATGGTCTTTCTTGTTACTGTGTTTATACTCGTTAATGTATGTTTTTCACAAACTTTAATGTTCCAGAGTGCATTAGAAAACATTTCTTGTGCATGGATTATAAGATAAATATGGAATTTCGTATTCGGTGTATTGGAAAATGCATATAATTGGACTTCAAGGTAAAAGGTTTGTTGTTTGAAGAAGATAGGTTTCGAATTTTTGCAGTCAGTGTAGGCCAATTTTTTGGCATTGGGAGAATAACGGATCTTTAGAATTTCTGAAATTTTCCTATAAACTTAGGGGTGGGATTATAATCGAGCATGGGACTATACTCGGGGTCAGTACTTTTCTATGGTACCAACCACATTACATGTAAATTTGCACACTAAAGGTATTCACACTCTGGCCCCTTCCAGGTCTGGTATACCCACCACACCACCACACGCACACACATACACACACACAACACCCACACACACACATGCTCATACTCAGACTAGGAAGTGGGCCACATGAGCGGGTGGAGGAAGACAAGAAATTGTAAATGAAAGGGGTTCCATAAGGTGACACCCCCCTCCGAAAATTCCATGACAACCCCGAATTCAGAAACCGTAACGGAATAAACCACATAAACCGTGTGGTTTATTCCGCTAAGGTCCGTTTAAAGGGCTTTTCCGAACCATTAGGGACGCCAGAAAAGCACGTCAGAAAAGGATGTCACCCCCCATGGAAACACCCTAAATGAAATAATTTGAAATTCACAACCATTTATTCTCCACTGTTTTCCGAGCGAAAGAGAGAGCAGAGGGGAAGAAAAAAAAGAAATATTATTTTCTTCCTTTTGTAGATGCATTCAACTAACAGCGAATGATTTTCAATAAACATCATAGTTATGAGTGTTCTAGTTTTGGAAATAACAAAGGTTATTTTTTTCTTCTAGTTCTTCAATTAACATCATAGTTTAAAGATGTTTTTCTGTTTTGGAATAACAATGTAAGTTTTTTTTTTCATCCCTTGCTCTTTGGAAATAGAAAAGGTCAGTTCCTCTTTTAGAAAGTCAAGAATGAATACAACAAACAATTTGTCAAAAAAATCAACTGCTGTGGTTCCCTACTGAAAAGTGTTTTTTTTTCACAAAAAAAGAACAGATAAACAAGGGTAGAACATGGAGAAAGGCTGAAAAATACCATTGCTTCATATTTTTCCTACCTTTGAAGGACCTCCCAAACATTTGTAATGTTTGTCCTAAATTGTACAAAACCTTTTAAAGAAAACAGTTGTTTACTTCATCAACCCCTACATATGTTTGTTTGCCATTTTGAAACAAACACCACTTATTTGTTTGCCCCAGTTTTGTATTCTAACAAAACACTATATTTTTTGTATTTTATTCAATCCAAAAACTAAACTGCCATATTTCATAGCATTACGCTTGAGCCTCATTTATTTCACATCATTTGCCATCACACATGGTGCATATGGGAAGCCGGCCGGCCGCCCACGTGGGTGCAGTCAGCTGGCTAGCCTCCGGACGAGACACTACTATTGCCCGTGCTAATATCCTCCACACTGCAGGCTGGTGCCATACGCCCACACAACTGTGGTGAAGTCTAGACCTTGTTCATTCATGGCCACCATATAGAAGAAAGAGAGAATACGTGGGATGATGGTAATTTTGCAATTCCGAGAATCATCACTTCCTGCTGTTGCTCGATATGCAAATGAGAGGAAATGATGAAGAAATACTACGAGTTGAAGCAAATAAACAAGAGTAAAGGTAATTTACTGAAATAAAGTAGGGTTTATATCATTTTTTTTCCCACTTACAACCCACAATGTATGTGGGTGATTTGCAGAGTGTTTCGTCTTAATTCATTAAAAAAATGGGATTTATTAATGGCCTTATGAATTCACCATTCCCTTTGGTGTGGGTTTCACACCTACATGTTGTCCTAAGGAAAATGGGTGGTTTAAATTGGGTACCCTACGGACGGGTCAGGAAATTAAAGCAATCTTGCAGACCCCTCCCTCTGCTCAGGAAGTTGGGGGTTTAAGACAACACGGGCTTGGCAGTGCTGACAACCGTCCACCCATTGCATGGGCTGTGTTTAACATGGATTGGGCTAAAAGGGTCAGAAGGAATTAATAATTCTTGAATATAAATTAGATAATTGTTTCAATAATCCCCTCTTGTCGTCTTCAGTCAAACAGTGTCAACCTACTCCCACATATACACTTATCAAATGTGTTAAAAATCACGCCTGGTAGCTTTGTACCTACATTGAATTAATTATTTGGGCTATGTATATGAAAATGCCACAGCCATTTAAACATTTACTCCTTTGAATTTTATTTCTATGATTTGAATTCAATCCCTACTTTTAAAATGGCATTTTTGGCTTATGCACTTCAGTTGTGATTTAAGCATTTGCACATTTTCTGGACATGTTCTTGTGTCAATTAAAGGGGGATTTATATAAAGACATGAATTGAAATAAATAAAATTAAAAAAAATTACTAAGAAATATACATCCAATTCAGTTACCCACAATATTCAAGATCTAAACATACAGTGCTCTTCACTAAGCAAAATCAAGACAACATCGAGAGATTTCAAAGTTTAGGCATCACAATAAGAGCACTTTATCAACTGATCTCAATTAGTCTTTCAGAAAACAAGATTGTTTGAAATGTTGATTAAAAACACAAAGAGATATTTCTAGGTGTCCATGATTGGATCATTTGAATTGCTTATGTTTGAATATAATACACTGCATAAACCAAATTTTGTATGAGCAAATACTAAATCAGAAATTTCAATTTTTGTAACAAAGAAAACTTTTAGACTCAGCTCTTTCAGATGGGGTTATGTTTGATGATAAGCATTAAACCTAAGAGCACTGAATCGCACAAAATCCCACAGCACTGAGTGAGAAAAATGCACTAAGTCCCGGATGTAGCGACTGCATCATCAAACAAAGACAAAGGTACAAAATTGCTAGCCGGGCCAGCGACACCTTGTATACTCCATTTTCCTATCACTGTGCAGTGACGTAAGCGCAAGATTTGATGGTCGCTCCAGTAAACCGCTAGCGCTGGCTTCAAGCGATGGCGTTTTTACACGCGCGTACAAAGACGTGTGCGTAAAAGCTGCGTCAATGTTATGACATCGCTGCACAGAGGTTGAAAATGGACTACATGTATAACGTGGTATCCCCGGTCATAGGACTGTGGCCTGAAGGGCCCCTGGTTTGACTTTTCTTCTTCCCCTCTTCCCTCATTCCTTCACTCCCTCCCAGGCTAGAAACGGATGTGGCGTTAGGGTTAAACACAGTAGTAAAATCAGAGATTTCAATTTTTAATGACATCTGACATGTGATATCTTTTGGTGCACCTTTAAACTATATGGAAATGTGGTCGATTTTAACAATGCTCCAAAAGGAGCATTAAACAAAGAAAGCCAAGTGAATTAAATGCTTTGCACAAACCTTGAATAACAACATCATCAAAACCACAGCAAAACACACAATTTCACAGGTTATATCCCAAAAAAATATAACCCTCAAACTTCCTGATCAGATACTAACAGAGTGCATACAATAATTTTCAAGTAGACCATTTCTCTTTTAATAATTCAACCACTGAATCTGAGTAGACTACGGGGGTGCAACTGACCGACTGGGCATATTTTTTATATACTCCTAAACTGAATCCAATTCAGTATTATTGTTGGATCTTCTTCAGCACTCAATATGAGCAACCCACCATATATCCCTCTCTACACAACATTGGTCTTACAGACACACCAGAGGGTGTATTGAGTCAATCCCACAATGCACCAGTTTGGGGAAATTTTCACTTCAATGAGGTCATGTGATCCCACAAAAATCCTATTCTTAACACATAAAAAACCTGACTTCTACACTCATTTTAGCGCACAAGGTGGTAATACTTAGGGATTTTTCTTGCATGATCATGAAATGTCCTGTGGTTCTTTAACTTATTGAACACTTTTAATCCGTAAGTACTGACATGTGTTTTGTATAGTACAGTAGAGGCACATTGCAATGCATTGTGGGATTGATTCAAAACACCCTCTGCAGACAAACCAACCCACTGGCACTCTCTGGGTGTTATGATTAATACCCAGAATACTAATCTAGGTCGACGATGGTTGCGTCTCCTTTTTGGGTAGGTTATTGAACCACTTGTTTGTAAATTACGATGTTGAGATTCATCACAGCAAGTGTATCTGTTCAAAACGTGTAGATAATTTTTCTATATGCTCAGTTTCGGGAGGGGGCTGGAAGGGGAAGGGGAAGAGGGAATTGATGCTTTAAACGTACTGTAACTTCCTTAAAATGCCTGTTTAAACCTGGGTAACTAAAATACTATTAGGTCACTCTGGCTGGTAGTCTGAAAGGGAGTTTAACTTTAGACCTGGGTTTAAACCAGGGTTAGTTCTAGATGAGTGGACCTTTCTTCCTTTCAAAATACTGTGAAAGTTAAATGTAACGGGTGAGACAAATCCTCGTGGATGGGCTGGAACGGCCCATCCAGAAGGAATTTTCTCACCCATAACAGTGCACTTTTAGAGTATGTTGAAAAAAGGTTCACTCATGTAGGACTAACCCTTGTTTAAACCCGGGTCTTAAGTTCTTGAGCTAAAACATTCATATTAACAATAATGATATTTTATGAACATAAACATTAATCTCTCAGAAAACTATCTGGGTTAGAAATTTGTGGAAAGGTGCGAGAATCAAACTAGATTCTCTAGATTCTCCCAATCAAGATTTACAGGAACCTTACATTCTCTTCCATTTAATTTGTGTATAAACTTTTAAGGTTTGCGAGAATCTACTTAGATTCTCGCAAATTTGTTCAGGAGAATCTTTGTAAGAAATGATTCTCGCCAAAATTTCTGACCCTGTAAATTTTGGTTCACAAAAACATGTTATAAAATACACAAGTAAAAACACCAACATTACATGTCACCTTAAAGCATTTATAAGCACACTACATTTACTGAAGTTGACTTTACCTCTCCTGATACACAGAATTATACAGATTGTTAAAACCAGGCAGGGGTCACCTTTCAACTAATTTTGAATGCACTATAACATGTCACTTAAGTGTGTCAGAGGATAGAGGCTATGGGGAAGTTGTGGTGTCAACAGCCAGTGGCAGGAAAATTCAAGTTCCTGCCTCATCAGAGACATGCTAACCACAATAGCTTGTAGGGCTTAAGTTGTCAAGTACATTAACAAGTTAATCGATAACATTTTTACTTAACATTAACGATACATAGCTTCCAAAACTAATCATGTTGTCAAGACATCTAATCTAATGCCACGGGATGACTGCAGATCATGGGAACACATTAATTGGGGGGAACAAACTGGACTGTAAAGACGAGTTATGACGAGGCTTCATTGACTATTGAAATACATTTTCCCATGATCTCATGTTCATCAAGCCTATAATGCAAGTTACCTATTAAACTTTACACTTGTAAAGAAACTCCCCACAACCAATCTTCTCCAACTCCTAATGCCGAGGTCCAACACTTATTTACAGTATCTCTGATTGGCTCTTATATAACATAAACATGATACAACCTATAATTCTGATTGGCTTAATACATCAAATAACCCTATGAATAGCAAATGAAAATGGCTGGTGGTACAACTCACATAGTTATCCATTTTAAAAGTCAGAGTAGTTTGTTGGGTAAAATCTATCACAAGTTCAGTAATATGTTACCAATATAGCTTCTTATTTTGAACAAAGTGTTAAAGAATGAGAATGAAGGTATTGTTTTTAGCCTCTGCCGTGTATCTAGCGTGTCATATCAACACAAGCAACAGCACTATTTTAGCGTAAAACAACTCGGCTGCATCTCGTTGTTCTACTTACAATAATGCTGTCACCCGTGTGATATGACATGAAAGATACACAGCAGAGGCTAAAAACAATACCTTTATTCTCTAAATCACAAATGATTGAATATGTACATTGCAATAATAATACTAAAAGAACACACTGGTTATTGTTAAAACTAGACAAGGTAGCGCCAACTCCGTGATGAGATCCCGGCGGTAGCACGATATTCTCGCTAACTGGATGAAGATTTGACGTCCGCCAGACACCACTACATTATGCTGCATTTGATGAAGCCACCGTGATGGCAAGCATGCGACAATGCAGCCTGAGTAATGGCGCCCGCAGACGACAAGCAAAGTTTCATTCCGATATGCAGGAGACGAGGACCGTGTCTTCTCACTGGCTGGCAACTTAGGGCCCAGCATGGGATGCTGTGAAAGCCATTTAAACCAATCTAGAAACATGAATAGAAAGGGAACATGTGTCTTGGATTGTAGACCCTCCAAATCTGGTGATGATTCTGTGGCGTCTCCTCCTTTTAAATTCACCTTTGTTATGATTCAGCAAATCTGAAACACCAGTAGGGCAAAACTCTACCCAAACACACATCAGTAAGTTTACATAAAGCACTGCGTACATTTATAACCCACTGCATCAAGGATTACAAAAAGTTGCCAGTCAAAGATTACAAGGAAAACTCAGAAAAAAGGATGGCATTTTGATACCCTATCACAAGCAGGAACCTGTGTGAATTCAACACAGCATGAAATTATCTAAATTACCTTCAGGTATATTTTGGTGATGACAATAGCCTTACGTTAAATAGCTTGTCTGGTTACATTTTTATTACATGTACAATACAAAACCATGGTGTTACGTCCACTCACGTGGCATGAAAAGCTTAATCAGGTGAATAACCTAAACGACATTGAACATGGAAGGGATTAGACATTGCAGTGACCTTAATTCTGTGAAGGCGTGTCAAATGATCTAGAAACACTTCTGTGGCTACAAAGTGTGGAGAGATGGTTAGCTTAAGGAGATACAATCACTGACAATTGTTGCATCTTTTTACCGCTGCTCGGTTACAATAGGCCGAGCCAGAAGATGGGTGAATAACCTATAGCAATTTGTTACAAACGCATAGTCCGCGAGATTTATCAACCTGGGTATCGATTAAAAATACAGTGTGATGACCTCAGTATTCCCTTAAAACCCCTGAAGATATACTGCATTCTTACAGTATCTCTAATTGGTCCATTACAAGATATAGCCTGAGATAACTCGAGTAACAATCAAAATAGACTTACCATTATCTGTATAATCTGTTAAGCTTTTCTTACCATGTCTCGATTGGCTAAATACATGTCATCCTGGAAAAAAAACCCAATGTATTTAACCAATGAAATCGACCGGTATATCAGGAGGGTAACGGTTTTGATTGGTTAAACGTATCGCCATATTTGGAATTTGTCCAGAGAAACTATCGTTTTAATTATCTTGAAGCGCTACATTGCTGTAATGTTTCCAGTCGCGTTCCATTTGGTGCACTTTTATCAATGTATCAATACAGAAATCATTACGCCGGGGGCTTCAATAGCATGATATCAGCGATGATGTAATACGTGTGAATGAACTAGAGTGCAACTCCCACCAGCATATCCAAATGCTACCAAAGCAACTAGAAAAACATACTACGCAGGGGGGGGGGGGTAGGACACGATCTGCTCGATTTGGGCAATTGGGGATTTCCAAACGGTAATTTGGGAACTGGCTACCGCGCATTTACTATGGCAGTCTCGTCCCAGTGAACCATAAAAATCATCTTAAACCTGTGCTCAAAAGATATTAGTAATATCATGATAAATAAGAAAAAAATTATGGACTTCAAATCCGTCGGGGTTAGTTGGATTAACCCCGCATGACAAAATAGTTTAATGTTCCAATAACGGTAATTTAGATTTAAACTATCGTGACCAGGCCGAGTCTTTAGGCAAGTCTGTGTATAACCGTTCGATCGGCGAAGAGCGCCCTCCTACCGGTAAAGTCTTTGAAACAGACTGCACCCGGAATGGATGCTGTTTGAATTTGATGTGATGTTAGGTTGGCATGTCTCACCACCCCCCCCCCCCCCGATACTATGTTTAATCAAGAGAGTCTAGAAACACTTTGACACAATGTTTCACCGTAACCATGGATACAGGCTGCTTTTTTTAATGTGCTGGCATGGCCCTACATAAGGTATGAAACATAAAGGTTGAACAAACCTTGTTGTAGTTTAATTATGGTTATATTTAGTAACCAGAACGACATGTGTAAGTGAGCCCCTGAGATAAATGATGCCTCAGTAATACCCTGAAAATATTTCCTCTACAAGCTGTATGACTATGAGAAGTGTAAGTGACCTCTGGCTTAATGATCACAAATTAATAAGTCCTTCCCTCCCGTTACCAATTTCCACTTTCCAAGCCATACATAATCGCTCTTGAACTAAAACTGTAAATGTCATATTTGAGGGTTTTTTGTCTTCGATCGTCTTTGGGGGGTCCAGACCTACTTGGATCCAATTTTTATATCAGGTGAAAGGCTGAATTTTCCATTACCCATCCTGAAAGTTCAGCCTTCACATCTATTCTTACGAAATACATACAAAAAATACATCGGCTCGGACCGCTTGTGTCGCCTGCCGTCGCGGTTAGTGAATGATAGACTAAATGACCTTTGACCTTGATATGTGTCTGCAAACTTTGTCCTCATCACCAAATGAGGGCTCCAAGGTTGCACCTCTGATGCAAGTTTGGGTCCAATTGAAATGCAACTTTTCATATGAGGTCAATTTTACATTTTCAGCCATTTTACAACTTAACCACACATACATACCTTAATATTAAAAAAAAACCTTTGACCTCATCATCAACAAATGAGGAAACCCATGTTGCATATGATTCCAAGTTTGGTTTCCAATTGAACTTCAACTTTTCATATGCAGTCAATTTTTAAATTTTCAGCTATTTTACAACTTGACCTCACATGACATTTTGACCTTGGCCATTGGGACCTTTGCCCTCATCAACAAGTGGGGGATGCCAGTTGCACCTGTGACCCAAGTTTGGTTTAAATCATCAAAGATGTGGCTATTACATGACAAATGGTTAACCCGTTTTTTCACAAAAGACATCATCAACATCATCAAACAACAGAACAACAAGTGGACAAGTGATCCCTATGTGGTCTTCCTGCCTTAGGCAGGAGGGGCGACAAAAAACTGCAATTTGTATGGGTAACAATTACATTTAGCACAGTTGTGAATAGGGGTTTGCAATACATGTATGTATAAAATTAAAAAAAAAAAAACCGAAAAGTTTGTTTCCCGGCATATTGGTGCGGATCCTAAGTGTCAAACCTCTCATCTAAAGGTAATTCATGGTTTCTTTCTTACTCCCTTTACGTTCTTCCATTCTCTTATACATCTAATTTTTAAGTAACATATCAAAAGTATGGTACAATCTCAGCTGACCAATGTGTAAAAATTATGGCATTTCGACACTCTCGGAGTAATAGCCTTCAAGATTTACAAAATGAGAACTTTGTAGCATTAAGCATATTGCTTATTTCGTTCATTAGGCTACCCAAACTTGTACAGAAAATGTTCAATGACAAATAGATTGGGATCAGCAGCATGATAAAGCCTCAAACCGGTAACAAATGGTAATAAAGGAACGCTGACACTTTTCAGGATTTTGTTCAACAACCTATGAAAAACATGTCATAAGTCTTATTTTCAATCAATTTCTTAAACGTACTCAAGAAAAAGGGGTGGTTAATATTGGTATCAGGGCTCATTAAATACACAATTGAGATAAAAAAACTTGACTAACTCATTCTTCTAGTCCACAAGGGAAGTTTTTTTTTTGTTTGTTTATATGGAATTAAGCATCGAGGTCAGTTTCAAGGTCCATCCTGAGGAAATTAGTTCATATGTTACTTTTCAATTACACTTGGAAATGTAATTCTACCCCCACGCACCCTTCCTAAAGGATATCTTTTGGAACTTTGGGCCAATTTAGTGTGTTACCAATATCTTTTTTACAACGCTTTTTTTTTTTAGATTCCTGCCTATAAATTACCATGCAATGAACCACTTGCATTGGCAGTTGCTCCCAAAGGTCAAACGTGAAACGTGAATACTCAAATCAGACCATGCACTTCAAAAAACTGGGATTTTAATCGATACTGCAATTTAAAACATTGACATGTTGTATTCCCCAGGTTAGGGGTGTAACATAGGTGACGTGATGAGCCGCAAAAAAGTGGCCCAAAATGACGGTGTGTTCTGTGTCCAAGTATATCGAATGTAGTGCCAAAAATAAATTATAGCCAAAAAATCACAATGTCCTTTTGTTGTAACTTGCCTGCACACCAAAGTTATGCTGAAAAATTTGGTCTTGCCTTCATGGAGTATCGCACAAAATTGTTACCATATCACTCTATTATACCGATAACCTAAACCTTAACCACTAACCCTCTAAAACATTCATCCTAAGTCTATCCTAAACCTTGATCCAAAACCTGATTCTTGTGTATCACCAAAATTCGTTACACAATATAAACCCAACTCAAAACCCTAATCCTAAACCTAACCCTAAACCCCTAACCCAAACCCCAACCCTCAAACCAAGAATCCCAACCCTAACCCTAAAACCCTAACCTAAACCCCAACCCTCAAAACCCTAACCCTAACCCCAACCTTAAATTTTAACCCTAGAATTCATGACTGTGCTTACATGTAAGGTAGAAACAAAATTTGGAAATGCTTCAAAACTGGCTTCCCCATTCACTAACTCCAGCACTAACCCTAACCCTAACTCAAGATAGGGAGGCCACAAAAGGAATGTTTCCAAAATGCTGTAATTTATGTTTGTTCTCCATAACTAACCTTGCCCCAAACTCAGGGGTGTGTATTCTTCTGTTATTTGTTCCAGAGGCAGGGGAATAGGTTTTGTCTCTATTAGTGGAGCGGTTTGGACTGCAAAATTGTCGACAACCCCTCCCCTCGGTACAACAAAACGCAACCACTTCTATTCGAAAGATAGTAATAAATAATTCAAAAAAATGATGGTTGTGGTCAAAAACTTTGGTGGCAGGGGTGTTTTTTTGGGTCAAAAAATCACGTTTTTGAGCTAAAAACTTAAGAATATCAAGATTTATTAATTTCTTAGCAAACCAAATTTTAATAATCATGTAATAAAAAAAAAAAAAAAAAAAAATATACCCTATTATACCTATAACCTAACCTTAACCACTAACCCTAAAACCTTAATCCTAAATTCTAATCCTAAACCTTGCTCGAAATGTTATTCTTGTATCACAAAATCGTTACACCATATAACCCCAACCCTCAAACCCTAATCCTAAACCCTAAACCCTAAGCCTAAACCCCAACCCTCAAACCCTAATCCTAAACCCTAACCCTAAACCCCAACCTTAAATTTTAACCCTAGAATTCATGACTGTGCTTACATGTAAGGTAGAAACAAAATTTGGAAATGCTTCAAAACTGGCTTCCCCATTCACTAACTCCAGCACTAACCCTAACCATTACCTAACTCAAGATAGGGAGGCCACAAAAGGAATGTTTCCAAAATGCTGTAATTTATGTTTTAGCGGAGCGGCCGAGCCTTGAAAAGTGCTCTAGTTTTCGAGTTACCCCTCCCCACCGTACAACAAAACACAACCACCTTTATTTGAAGGATAAATATATAAGATTTAAGAAAATGATGGTTGTGGTTGAAAAATTTGGTGGCAGGGATGATTTCTATGCTGAAAAATGAAATTTGGGCTGCAAGTTAAGCGAAATTATTATTTTTTAATTTTTTTTAAGGTAAAAATATTACAATCTTATTTTTATAGTATCCTTTTTGTTATTGATATAGGTTTTATACATTGCATAAAGGGTTCAGGTAAGACTCGTTGTGGTGACATGTGATAAAAAGGATGCTTTTTTTAGGAAAAAAGGTGATTTTGGGGCTAAAATTCTAGAACCTTTATATATTGTATAAAACAGAAATCTATAATATAAATGTCAGAGATTGATAGTATTGCACGATGATTAAAATTTATTTTGCTAAGAAATTAATAAATCTTGATATTCTTAAGTTTTAGCTCAAAAACGTGATTTTTTGACCCAAAAAATGCCTCTGCCACCAAAGTTTTTGACCACAACCATCATTTTTTTAAATTATTTATTACTATCTTTCGAATATAAGTGGTTGCGTTTTGTTGTACCGAGGGGAGGGGTTGTTGACAATTTTGCAGTCCAAACCGCTCCACTATTTGTTCTGTGGATTTGGAAATTTACTCCATAACTAACCTTGCCCCAAACCCAGGGGTGTGTATTCTTCTGTTATTTGTTCCAGAGGCAGGGGAATAGGTTTTGTCTCTATAGTCATTTGGGATAAAATGTGGCAAGGAGGGGGAATGATTCCGATTTTCTTGAAAAATAGACACCCCTGCACAACCCTTCAAACCCTGACTCCAAACCCTACACCTTACTCCACCCTTAATCTAAACCCTAAATCCTACCCTAACTCTTACGCCTACCCTAACCCTTACTCTAAACCGTAACCCTTACTCCAACCTTAACACTTAATCCAAACCCTAACCCTTACTGCAAAAATCCAAACCCAAACCCTAACCCTTACTCCTGGACTCTAATCCTGCTCATAATCTATCTCTAACCTATGGCATGGATTTTTTTTCCAAAAATGTGATGCAAATGGTGTGTTAAAGCTGCACCTTTTTAGTACATACACCTGTTTTGACACTATTGCAAGGCAAGAAATCCATACACCGATATATGTCGTCACTCTAAAATTATAGTAAAATACCCCAAAACCAGGAGAGCTATACCATTCAATTTCATTTTACTGCTTTTTTTATTACTTCCTGTGACAATCTGATTACTAAGCCAATATTTTTGCAGACATATATTTTTGTGCTTTTAAGCAGATTGTACATTTTCATGGGTGCACACACTCTGCATAATAAACATATAGTAAAATGCTTAATTTTCATAATTTCGCATGGTTTTATTTTCGCGGATGCCATGTGATCTGCAAATTCTGTGAAAATAAAAACCACCACAACAATTTCAGCTTATACAGTATCCCTCATAACCTATGACCTATTTGAAATTAACTATAACACCTTATCTACTTTATTTCTTACAACACATGTTTGAAATTGGAAATTTAAGGTGCTTGTTCTGATTTACGGGTATCGTGTTCTCTGTTTGATACGAGGGGAGCCTTACACTCGCATGCACTTACCACCAAGTATCACGGAAAACAAACTTGCGGTTTTTATAGTAGAAGCAATAATACCAACTGCAAAGCCCTATTTGCTACCAGTGTGCTAATATTGACGGTTAACTATTACAGCAGTTTGTTGTGTCCAACTTCAGAAAGAACTTAATTTTGAGGCTTTACAGGAGGAGAATGGGAAAATGCAAATCTTCATCTGATATCAAGATTGATCCTACTTCTGTTTAAGTCAGGGTGGTCCCAAAGATGATTGCAACAAGTGTCAATAAATGGATTTTGACCCCCTGGGCATGCTTGGAAAATTGGGGAACTTGGGAACCATATTCCTGGGAAAATTTGCTGTTTTGAGGGCAATTTTGTCTTCGAAAAAAAGAAAAAAATATTAAAGGGAAATTCTGCAATCTTGGAGGAAAATTTTGCAATCTTGGAGGGAAATTTTGATAAGTTTCCAGTGAATTTTTTTTGGCACTACCAGCTGATTTGCATCATATATCGCGATGAATAACTAATCAACCAATCAGAGGCATGATAAGAAGAGCTAAAGGGGCGATACAGAAATATGGAAGGCCTATTCTGATTGGTTATTCTGAAGTTGGATCATGTTATCACATGTAATGACCCAATCGGGGATACTTTTAGAAAGGTGGAAAACCTCAGAGGTTAATACACTGCTATGGGAAGTGCAATGAAAGACCTACAATGTACCCTGTTATGAGTAAGTTATTCTACATTTAAATCATCCTTTGCATCCCAATTTTCAACCATATTCCACAGTTTTGCAGCACTGATAGAGTGAGTAGGCTTTACCGATTTCCCAAATTTGTTGTCTTCTCACTTATTTACGGTCCCCCAAAAGAAGAGTCATTTTCACCCAATTTTTGATCCTCAAATGAGTTGCTCTCATACAAATTTAAAATGTAATTTTCATCTACTTTTCAATTCCTGAAAAAAATCACTTACGTACCTTTTTCTGATTCTACATTAGAATCACATCTAGAACTTAACAATAACCCAGTTCAACTTATATTAACACAGTTCAAACCATGAATAAAGCATACTAGAAATATTACATCAGTTTCAGAATTGACCTTGTCCTCATATTCAGTCCTTCAGAAATTATACACACACTACATCTATACTTCGTTCACCATCATACACGCAAGATTCTCAACTCTGAATTGATATATTACGGGGCACAATGAAAGCAAAATTAACACCGTAAATGTGGTGCATGATTGGGGTAATACGCATGCTTGTATCATGAGGAGCATGTGAAAAACAGATTCACTTTCATTCACAGATTTCCCCAAAATGACAATTTTTTTGCCTTTTTGGTCATGAATGATGTATAGATCCCTTTTAACTAAGTTGATTAATTAGCCATACGTCACACTGCTAACCATTACCATGTAATTAATCATCTCACTGATGAAAACTAGTTACATGTTTGCAGGTGTTTTTTTATTTTTACAATACCAGTGCATCACCTGCTTAGTATGGGGATTCTAGATACTACAGCCCCACTTGTTATCAAGACTTATTTTGCTTTCTCGTTTTTTTTTTCTGTATACCACTGGTGAAATTATTCTCTTTTTACTGCCGTCAGTGTGTTTTGCATCAGTGTTTCTAAATTTTCCAAAAAAAATAACCATGTTAAGCCAGGGCCACCTTGTAGAGAAGAAAACTCCTCAACTCCCGCTCATCAATAGCATTTCGTATGCGAGCTTTGTGAATCAAAATTTCAGGGCGTTTCTGTAACCTGACCAGGTTTACATGACCACTATGAATTCAACAACCTTTACACAGTGGTCAGGTAACCAGCTCAGGTTATGGAAACACCCCCAAATTTCACCTTGTATTATAACTTCCAAATCTTAGTGTGTCAATATTTTGATATAGCCCAATGAAAGCATAAGGCAGCTATTTGTGCCATACTCAAATAACATTACTATCAAATAGCTGCCTTATACTTTATTCCATATTAAGGGTTATATCAGGACATTGCTCAGTGCATTGTGGGATTTTGGTTTAAAACATACTCTGATGGTATCACAAGAAGCAGCAACTCATGCACCACTGATCAAATACTTGGTAATTTTTATTGCCACACACGGTTGTGCACTTAAATCGGTTGCTGTTCATTATTCTGAAGGTTTGTTAATCCGAACTTTTTTTTTATTCCAAAGGTTTGTTATTCCGAATGTTCGTTTATCAGAAGTGTGTTTTCCGAAGGTTTGTTTATCCGAAGGTTCGTTGATCCGAAAATTAAATACGGTTCGTTGATCCGAAAATGAAATATGGTTCGTTGATCCGAAAATGGATAAGCTAAATGAATCTTATTTCATTTTTGGATAAATTAACCTTATTTGTTTTATCAGATAAACGAACCTTCGGATTAATGCACCTCCGGAATAATAAACCTTCCAAAAGGAAACTTCCGATAAACGAACCTTCAGAATAACAAATTTTTGGATAAACGAACCTTCGAAATAGCGATCCTTTGGATAAATGCGTAGAACCCCTTAAATCTGCCAACATATCATTTAGTTTCTACACATATTCTGACCCTATTAGCCTTTTGTACACCCTAGCACTACTAATTGATTGGTTAACTTGTAAGGTCATACATATGATGTAATGGCACAATTGTATTTTACCCTTGGCACCTAGTATGTATCATGTGCTTTATTCCTTCAATAGACTAAAAGCACATGATTCAGAGAAAAATGGCAATTTTTGTAAGAAAAGTTGTACAGGTGCATATGGATACATAGGGCTATTTTGATTGGTTACTCTGAGGTTATAACATGTATGTTATATCATGTAATGGGCCAATCAGAGATACCGTAACAAAGGCGACAGACCTGAAGGAGTTAAACATTTAAATAGATAGCTTTAATCCATTCTGATTATATTCTATATCAAAATCAATGTATACAATAATGAATTAGATTACAATTAGACAGGACTTGGTGCACTGTCCCATTTTGCTTCATCAGAGTTGAATAACAACTTATTCACCTGTTATTTATCCAGAAACCGAGAAACAACAAACTCTACGCATCCCATGTTCTGACAATGAACGTTTCGATCCTACGCTGTTCTAAATATGCACCTCCGCTATCTTGGCCTGGCCTCTATTATAATTAGCAACTCAAAAGATTTCATGGTCTGTCTTAAGCGATGTTAATAGAAATTGGAGGTACTAACTTGGTCGAGTGTTTCCTTTCCAGCAATCATTACCTACAACTGATTCAGTCGTTTCAATTGAGGCTACCACCTCATCAGCAGTTTTACTCTACATATAATGTAGAGAGAGAGAGAGCAGGAGAATCACAATTTTAACACCGCGGCAAATCGTAATGGAAAGTAGCTTTCAAATCGTTACAGAATATTACTCCTCGTCTCAAAATCCTGGCCAATTCTAACAAGTTGATTTTTCTCTGGATGGATTTCCCCCTCTCTCTCTCACTACACTATACCATACCACATTGATTTTCTTGCATTTTGTCTTATGGGATTGCGCCATACTCTGTCGGCAGCCAAACCTGGTACATATTTAATTATGTTCACTATATTCCTCTCTGTCTATTTCACCAATGCCACACACACATACACATGGGCTAGGTAGAGTGATAGAAGGCACACACACACAATGCATATACAGCTATAGCAATAGGCGCCTTATACATGTATACCTTACTGCGTAGGTAGGGCCCTGTTTAACTCTAGCCGGCTAGCTAGCTAGCTGTGGTATAGTACTTCATCATATGCTGTCATACGATAACACTATAGTTCTGTACATATATCCATATAATATTATCTCCCAATATGGAAATCAAAAAAATCATTCTAATCTATGTTTAGGTGAGAAAGATTATTAAACTCCCTTCAGTTTTCTACAGATTGCTCAAACACCTTAATTTATATTTTTTTTGCACAAAAAAATTTTACTCCCATTTTTTTTATAAATCACTCTTCAAAGAGTGTTTCTACTTAATCGCATATAAAGCCATGTCAGGTTACCTCTTACAATACCTATCTCAACCCTGTTAATTTTTAACTACCCTACTTTAACAACAATATGGTAACTCTTATAGTTATTACACTACCATATGCTACCCATACCTCTATATCCCTTCCATCTATCTCATGCGGATAACACCATGTGACACACGCTAAATGTCATACTCTTTAAAAACAGCATCTAATCCCCCATACCTTCATTCTGTGGCACCGTCGCCGCTCACGCTCCCGTCCTTCATCCAAATCCAAAACTCGTCCCCCTCTCCCTCTCATCTGCTAGTCGCCAAACACACACAACACACACATGCACATGTTCCGCTCGCCGGCGTTGGGAAATAAACTAGCACACACATCTTAGGTTGGACAACCTGGCAGGGAATGAGGTTTGTACTATGCACGACACCGCTCCATTACCACACACGCTTTAATTCAACATCCGTTCAACGCGGCCTTTCATATACACAGCCTACACACTTGTGTGAGTGTGGTCTCTAGCTTTGCAGCCCACGTGTAGAGAACCTGTACAGTACAGTATACTAGCTGTATGCCTTCCGTTCCTACCCAACACGCCCCCTTCTTGTGTCTTTAGTTACAAGTCCCTCTCTCTCTCTCTGTCCCTCTTCCTCATTTAAAGGTACATGTGGTGTACATGTACATCTTGATAAAGTAAAAAGTACACATGGATTAGTAGCCTTCTCAGCTCTCTCCCGGTGTTCAACTGATACATGCCATGTACACCACACGACGATATTCCTACATGCATTGAGTGAAGTGTACATGTACAGTAGCCAATTTAATTACAATTGTTCCTTTTTCTGTGTACACATGTATATGGGTTACTTTGGTCATTACATTAAAATTCCTGGCAACCTTTACAAGAGCGCTCAACCATAACACCACCTCGTAATATATCGGGCTTCAGTGATCTTATTATTCTGGGTTTGTTTTGCATTATCCATCGCCTGGCACAATTGTAAATTCAATGACCTATTTTCCGTGAAAAAACAAACTAAATAAAATACATGACATGTTGGGGTAATTTGTTGATATTAACAGAAGCTGCTGCTCAACAGTGACGTTTTGGTAGGATGGTACGATAAAAACACCTATAATATTTTACCTTCCTGGTTTGAAAAACGAGATATGCTACTGATGTTGAAACATGTCGAAATTGAAACATGCATGTACAAGAAAATGCTTTCAGACCTACCATGTATCCGTGTGATCGCAAAACACACTGTGAAGCCTTAGACAGGAGGAATAATATGAGAGTAATGTGGGATATCGTGGAATACTGTCCATCTCATATTGTTAACATGGATTGGTCATTTGTTTTAGAGTTTAAAAAAGAAAAATATTCAAAACAATAATTACTACTATCCTACTTAAATAACCCAATTGATGGGTTAAAAAACAAAAGTACGTTGTATTATTTAAAGGGGCATTTCTTGATCCACAACCTCAAACCAGACTTACCTAAAAAAAGTTGAGATTTTTAAATCATTTTAACCATTAGCCTTAGTTATCAATGTACCTAATCTTATGAATCTTGCAAATTCATTTGTATCTGTAGAAAATTTGCGATTTTGTATTTTCTGTCCGTAAATGGACATTAATTACAGCACAGTGGCCTATGAGAGCGTGGAAAACAAGCTTATTGCTCATAACACAAAACTGCAAGAGAGAGATCAACCCAAATTTTGTGAATAAGCTTTTCTCATGGATATTTAGTTAACAAATGAATAAAACAGAAGATGGTGGAATCACAAAATCCACCTTGAACACAGAAAGTAAAAATTTGGCAAAATAACTCAATTTTGGGGCAAAATAGCCACAATATTTTTGGTTTCTCTACCCAGAAGAGTGTGATTCAATGTTCAGCACTGCTTTTAAAAAAGGTTCTTATGACACATGTTCAAAACAGGAATATTTAATATGATTTTAAAAAACAAACATTGGGAAAAAAACCAATTTGAATAAGCAAGGAAGGCAAAGTCATATAAAAAATCAATCATTCAATCATTTAACTTAATTTATTGACCTGATGAGATGGAAACCTTCCCCTAAAACCTTTTTGAAGAGCATAGAAATAATGCATTCTGGAACCATTCCAACAAATGAAGGGAAATTTTGCAGAAGCAATGTGCATTTTGTCAAATAATGAGTCATAGACTCAAATTCTTTTTTAAAATGCCCTTTCCTGAAGGATACATGGTAACACTACAATTTTTAACCATGCACTTAACATTTACAAAACTACTGTAACATCAGAGTGCCAGGACATTTTTGAACAGAATGCCCAAAAAAGAAAAAAAAAAGACACACACAAAACAACAAATTTTAAGTCTCTTGTTAGTATCTATGTACATAGCACCAAATTTGAAATATCACATCTTCATGCTCTAATAAGCAACCACAAAGTTCAATTTCAGACAATTTGTCTACTGATAAGGAACCTAAATCGATTAAGTGTCATACTACATACTTAAAGGTGCCAACGAGAGATTTTTGGGCATCCATATATTTGTGGTTATATGTAGTAATTTCATATAGACCCCAATAGATTTCTTACATTGTATTTGGCTATGGAAATGCCTTTAAAGTGAAAACAAAAGGCGATTTTGATTTGCTTAATTTCAATATAAAACAGGCTGAATTTAGTATTTATTCCTATAGTAAATTAGAATTTACATGTCACAATTTTTGTACCAAAAAATAATTCTCAGCTTAATTCTTTTCTTTTGTTAGAAAGCTTTTGCATTAGTGCAGATATCAGAATTTTTTTATATTTTTTATGGATACCTCATATGAAATCTCTTGTTGCACCTTAAAATGGAATTTACAGAATGGACACTTAGTACAAAGAGAAAAGATCTCATAAAATAATGTACTTTGACTTCAAATCAAAATTACAAAACAAGGAAAAGAAGCCTCATGGTTTCATACCAAATAATCAATGTAAACAGTATCAATTTCAGGATGTAAACCATACACACAAAATCGAGTGACAGGATCATAATGAAGTACGGTACTTGTAATAATAATATGCCACACATCTACTAATCCACCCATATTTTGGGTATTATGATTTCAGTTTATATTAATTGGCGACCCATTTTTTTTTAAATAAAAACTCACAAATTTCATCGTGCAAAATTAGGGGACATTGGTAATCATGAAATTACAAGAAAATAAGTTATTTTTATTATTATGAGGTGCTGTTGGTTAGTTGGTTGGTTTTCTTAACACCCACTGAGATGTTATTTTTGGAATAGACCTTTTTGAGCATAATGTCATCATATCACTACCGAAACGCAGGCATTAAGTCGTCTTTAGAACAAAAGTGGCTATCTACAGATGTAGCATTTGTATTGACGTCTCTAAATGAACAAGATGTGAGATAGGTTAATTTAATTTCAACAATTTCAACATTTAAACATGAAACACTTTCATCTATTATTATACTTGGGCGATACCTCTAGGAAAGGGAAAACATTCTTATTTTGCTCTTAACCCTGGAGTCTTACACCATTTCTTACAGTATCTCTGATTCGCTCATTACATGATATAAACTTCTTACAACCAATCAAAATAGACTCTCTATATATCTGTACAAACCTTTTAAGTTTTTCTTACAATGTCTCGGATTGGTTAAATACATCACATAGAGCTATGTCTAACCAATAAAATCAGTTGGTAGACCTGGAGGGGTTTCCCAAAGGGCAAGAGTTCCATATGTACCCCCTTTAAAGTTCTACATGTAACAAATTCTTTTTTGTTTTGGCCTTAGGGTTAGGGTTTGTTGTTAGTGTAGGCCATAAATAAAAAGACCTTGTTTCCTGTAGAATTTATAGGGGGGGTACATATGGAACTCTTTCCAAGCAAAGTATTATACCTTGGTAGGGACACCAATTTCATCCCAGGTCTAAAGAAGTCATAATAATATGAAATAGTCTATCTTAACTGACAAGAAAGCTTTGGATATACAGAAAAATAAGGCAATGAACATGATACCTCTCTACTTTAGTTTCACTTTTGGTCCACCCCCAACTTCGGCCATATCTCACTTAGAGCATATCTCCCCCTTATGCATCAGTGCCCTTGCATACATGTTTGTATCTTAATTTTTTTTAAATCGCTCCCTAAAGTCAGTTTCCAACCTCCCGAATCATCGTAGCAACCATACATTAACAATTGGAGCAGTCTTTCAAAATACACTAGTAACTGATACATCATAATCATTGTAACACAAACAAACATCACCTGTCCTTCAACGTAAAACAAATACTGTCAAAACAAAACAAATTTAAGCACATTTACACTTTTCCTGATAAAAACACCTGAATACAGGCCGAAACATCAAACAGTTAAAATAAGGGAAATTTCGCAAATCAAGCATATCAAGGGTTTAGAGCAAAAAGGCCCCATTTGCAATAGCTGCCAGGTGTTATATTTGGCAGGTATAACACATAATAACGACACAACTGACAAATGGCAGCTATTGCAAATGGGGCCTTCTTGCAGTAAACCCTCGATATGAAATTGCCTTTACTAAACAAAATAACAAATACAAAACAAATAAGATACATTCTTTATTGCAAGCACACCAAGTCACACAATAAGATGAAGGTGTCACCTCCCATCAACAAGCTCGGCGTTTCGCTGTCTTCATTGACGACGTGCTGACCTTTTTTCGTTGCGGAACCCCAATCTGCCACTACACTTCACCGGGCAGCTGATGGTTTGCTTAGATCACATCAGCAAACCAAGTGAAGTGTTCTGGCAGACGGTATGCTCAATGGTAGGTAGTATTCCATGTTACTTGCCGCTTCCACGCCAAAGAGGTACCATCCAGGTGAGTCTCCCAGCAGAGGAATCCATAAGAGAAGATATCAGTAGCTTCCCACAATGCATTGCTTCTAATGGAGATTTTTGTACAGGTAGTCATGTTAATCATTAGAGATGAAACATACAAGTTTGTGACCAGTACTGTTAATTTAGCCATGTTTCATCTTTAAAGATTCACATTAGTACCTGTACAAAAACATCCATTGGAAGCAATGCATTGTGGGAAGCTACTGATATATTCTCTTCCATAAGAGTAGACAATGCGCACGTGTGAAACTTGCACGTGCTTAACATTACTATTTACTTTACATTATGATTTCTACTCTTAAAGATGCTTGTTCCAGTGTTTGTCTATCATGTTCTCTACTTGACATGGGAGCCCAACACTTGTATATACTGACCAACCTTGGGAAACAAACTTGTGGTTTTGATGCTAGATGCAATAATGCATAGTGCAGCACCCTATTTCATTAACTGTGCTAATATTGATGGTTAGGTTAACCATTAAAATGGAAGTTTTTTTGTCAGTATCTTGGGAAAGAAATGGACTTGGAAGCTGAAATTTCAGGACAATGAGAAAAATACAGCCTTTCACCTGATATCAAAATTTATACTAACTATGTTTAAATCGAGGAAGGGGTGAGTCCCAAAGACGATTGGAACAAGCACCTTTAAGTACAATAATTTACCAGTGCATTTTTTCAATGACACTGCAAGTGTAAACACTATGGCTGGTATTCTGAAAGGGAGTCTAACTTTAGACCTGGGTTTAAACCAGGGTTAGTCCTACATGAGTGGACCTTTTTTCCTTTCAAAATACTGTGAAAGTTAAATGTAACGGGTGAGAAAATTCCTCATGGATAGGCTGGAGGTTTTGAAAGTGGGGGCCCATTTTTGCATAGGAGCTTTTGATATCAATGATCAAATTTACATAATTTTTTTCCTGCCCAAGACACTCAAAAGATACTGATCATTGTTTTCTGGGTATGTTTTTAAACTCTAAAGTATATACTCACAACTGTTTTTGAGTAAGATAACTCATCAATACTTTCTGGGTATGACTCAAAGTACTAACCCACCAGTGTTTTTTTTTATTAAGAATTGAAAAGTACATATAAAACTCATTGTGTTTTCTGAGTCTGGGTACAACATCATCCTAGTAACTAATGTATTGAGTAAAATCATGCAAGCATACAAAATCAGCAATGGGTATTATCTTTATCAGTATAAACACAAGTTTTTTTATTCAAAGAAAAAAATGGTCAAGGTACACATAAACTCACTCATGCTTTATAACATGATATTGACCCCAAACATAAGATAAACAAGACACATGTTGATTCATATATTTATACCTTACAGACCTAGAAATTTAATGTACACAACTTACAAGGCACACGGAATGCAGGAAGTTCAACTGTACAAAAGCAAGATGGATTTGGTAGAAATGGTCTGCCAAGTCATCGAACCATAAGCATAAGCAGCTCAAAATGGTTTAATTTCAACCAAATCAGATTTTTTTGGGGTGGGATGGGAGAGGGTTGGGGTAGGGTGGTGGTGTTGAGAAATAGGATTTAGTCTCCAAGTATGGCAGCCACAACAGAAACTGACATACGGCTGCGGGCATTCATTTTTGTCAGATCAAAGTAGACCAAATTGACGCCTCCATCACCAAAATTTTATTTTGCAGCTGAATGGGTTACCAACACCAGAAATGCCATAGAGCCACTCCTCTAGACAGAAATTATTTTTTTTAAATAAGGCACATTTTTAGAAGCAAAAGAAAGAACATATGGAACAAAACGAGCATTTTGAAATAATGGGAAATATATGCAGTTAAGTTAGAAGCTTAATTGAATGAAATTTCAAATGAAATGCTTGAGTAGATCTGATTTTATAGCTTGTTTCTTGGAAGTGCAGAACTGATACACCTACCTTAACTATACAAAGTCAAGCTGTTGATCATGACTATGTGAAGTGGGAAGTGTGCTGTTAGGTAGTGACACCAACATATGAGGTATGATGCAATAACCAAAATTTCGAAGAAAAAAACACCACTTTATGTGTGTGTGCATGCTACGAAAATGATATAATTAGCTTCTTGGGGGCATAGTATTTGGTAATACTAATGCAGTAAGGTTCTGAAAGGTGGTTGATCATGAGAAAATGACTAAGTCTTGACTTAAGTACCCTAGTATGTTATGACAAGATTCAAACAGACACTTAACCAAGCAAGCAGTGGTTGGGTTTTGAATCTACCCCTAAGTATGGTATTTTTGTTTTGCTGTATTGTTTGAAAGTTTAAATTCAGCCTGAAATGCAGTAGACAGTCAAGAAAAGAAATTAAATTTCTTTCTCCCAAGTCACAAAGGTCACACGTAAGTTTCATCAAAAACTCTCTCACTACTATTTTGGGAAATCTTGGAAAAACTGAACGGAGGTGGGCTGACGAAAAAGGTCTATCTATATTGTATTGTTACCTTCCTCCATTCATCACATCCAAACATCAATATCCACACATTTTAATTAAAAATGTTTATGCTCTTAAAATATTGTTTGATCTTTAGGTGGCTTATTTTCTAAATGTCACACCTTTTAAGTAACCCAAGATGGCTGATAGCAATCGCTTTCATTATCGAAATTAAAGAGTAAAATCGAAAAGTTGTCATGTTTTTCCCGGTGGTATATTCAGTGAATATCTCTAATAAAAGAAACCTCCAGGGTATTTAAAAACTCAGAGGGTGTTTGAATCAATCCCATAATGCATAGCAATGTGCCTATACTGTACTGTACTAAACCATGTCAGTACTTAGGGATAAAAAGTGTTTCAAAAGTTAAAGAACCGCAAGATATTT
The DNA here is from genome assembly GCA_023653785.1 of Ophioderma brevispina. Lineage (NCBI taxonomy): Eukaryota > Metazoa > Echinodermata > Ophiuroidea > Amphilepidida > Ophiodermatidae > Ophioderma > Ophioderma brevispina. The sequence goes on from JAMKCH010014246.1 coordinate 26,837, forward strand.
CATGATCATACTAAATATTCCCTACTAATGCTTTGTGGCCTAAAATGAGTGTGAAAGTCCAGGTTTTTATGTGTTAAGAATAGGATTTTTATGGGATCACATGATCTTATTGAGGTGAAATTTCCCAAAACTGGTGGATTGTAGGATTGACTCAAAACACCCTCTGGGTATAACTTGAGTTTGTGGCAAGCTAGAACTCAAATGGAATAGCAATCTGTAACAGCCATTTCCACTTAAGGCAATAAATGCACATTTTCTGAAGGAGGCCCTCAATTCTCAAAAAGTGAGATTCTGGCAGTTATGTTGGTAATTGAATACTAAACTATGTAAAGCAATTTGAAACATTGTCAAAAGTGCTACATAAATGTTGACATTACCTATGAATAGTGAAGCTCAAAATTCAATATTTGTTACAAAAGTAATTTTTCATTAAGAATAACTAGAATCGGGAATCCCTCTTCTATTTCAACGACCACTGGAAATAATTAATACCATGTAGGTGTCTAGTGTCTACACTCATCCATTAGCTGTTTCATAGGTTAACACAGGTCAAGTTAGGGTCATTTTCTTAAGATGCCGCTATTTTATAATAGAAATCTTATGTTTCCAGCATCATAGATGAATTAGAATCAGGGATCCTGATTCCAATTACAAAATCACCTTTTTTATGACAAACCCAATTTTGAGCCAAACTGTTCTCAGGTTAAGTTTACTAGACAACCACTGACACAAGTGCAAAAATCTTCAAGTTTTGAAAATTGAGGGCACACTTCAAAATGTGCTATTATTGCTTTAATAATATGCGAGTCAATAAAGTCAGTCAAGATATCACAGATTCAAGTTTTGAGATAGTCCATTTATGGTAGAAAAGAGAGCCAGTCATTCTTGGTAACAAAACCAAAAACAATCTGCTACACATTGAGTCCATAAAGAATACTTTTAATCAAAATTCTTAAACAGCTGTGAAAATGTAAGCAATTTCATTGGCTGATGCCTGGATTCAATTCAACAAATGAACCCAGGTAGTACGTGCTGCATATTGATGTCTCAAAATCATACCTTTATTCTCTAAATCTTAGCCCACAAGATAAGAAGTCCTCTTTCTTGTGTGACCTTAGAGGACAATACCACCCGGTGATTTCAATATCTTACCTTCCAGCTTTGCCAGTTCCTTGAAATGAGGATACAGATGTAAGGTTGCATTGCCCTGCAGAACAAGAAAGAAAGAAACATATCTTAAGATGATGTAACTTCTTTAAGGTTCTAGATGAATCTGGACAAAAATATTTTATAAGTTGCTTTTTAACTAAAGCCCCGTTTACACTAGGCCAAAATCGAAGTGAATTCGATTGAGTCGTCATCGATTCACTTTTTCCTGAAGTGTAAACACGCGTAGTCGTAATCGATACGACTTCAAAAAGTCGAATTCGTAAGTTGCTTTTTAGCAACTTCCTTTTGAGTGAATTCGAATAAGTCGTCATTGAATTAGAATTTTTTGCAGTATAAACGAAACACGTAATCGATTTCATGTCTACTGGTCGTAACAAGTGACTTGCCTCTGCGCATTTCCGGCTTATCACCAAGCAATGCAAGTGTGCTTCTAAACAACTGAGCATGAAGGTAGCGTGGTCATTTCAAAGAATTCGGACTTCGGCGTTGTTGTCTTCGTTTTCTCTCTACTTTTGCCGTTAGTTTTGATCATATTTAGGCCTAATTTCACAGAAAAGCTAATCACGGCCGCCGAGAGCAACCCAAATTTAGCGTTGGGCCGCCAAGTTGAAGGTCGCGCGAAATCTTTGTTGAACCGGAAGATGTAATTCAAAAATAATATCGAATTCAATTTGAATTTTCTCTAGTGTAAACGTGCTATTACTTTTGGGTGAATTCGGTCAAGTCGTCATGGAATTTGATTTTTTTTGCAGTACTTAACAAAATCCTTCATCGATTTCATGTCTACTGAAAGTGACAAATGACCGTAGTCTGTGCAATTCCGGTTTATGGACTTTGGCATGTTTCGTCCAGTTCGCTTTCTCTTTCATATTCTTGTTTTTCCATACGTTTTGATCATTTTTAAGTTTAATTTCATATAAAAACCAACCATTGCTGCTCATGGCAACCTGAATTTAGTGTCGGCCCTGGTGATTTATGCGCATCATCATGGGCCGGTATGTTGAAGATCGCGTAAAATCTTTGTTGAACTGGAAGTCAATCATTACATTGAAGCTGATCACGAACGTATTGCTACTATTTTTCTAAGTTACAAATTTAGTCCTTAAAATTCTTGCCTTTACCAAATGCTAAAATTTGGAATGCATGATTTGTTTTGCAACTGTTACTTATCCCAAGAAATGACAGAAAAATTAGTTTCTTATCTAATTATCACAGCAATTTCACTGCAACTGAAAATCACCACTAAGAAAGCGACAACACAGAAAGAGATGGACAACATACACTCAGGTGAATAAACACAGAAAAAATTCATAAGAATCTGGACTTAATTAACTTAAAGTCTTATGAAACTAAATTCTTTGTTGTTTTTTCTGTTTCATTTTCTGCATGAGGGCATTCACTTTTTTCATTGCACATATCAAATTATGGAACCAAACCCAATTAAAACCTACCAAAATCCAAGATGGATCTTTCTAACACACTGCCAAATTTCCTGCCATCTTGTCACAACCATTGCTATTAAGATAATTCTAGTTTAATGAATTGCCCAAGTATTTCCTACAACCCCAACACCAACCACCATTTTATGAGCACTACTTCACCACCGGAAGCCGACGAAAATCCTCTTTTGCCCTTTATCTCGACGGCAACCCAAATAGTGATGCCGAAAATGATCAAGGTGATAGAAGGATGAAGAAAAAATAACTAGGTCTGCCAAGTAATCCCACACCAGGAACGCTGCATTTTGAAGCTAAACTTAGCAGGTAAAGTGGCTGGCTGTGAAGACCTGCATCCAACGAGCTATGCCAGCATCAAAATGCACAGATCAAGGTAAGATGAATTATTAAGCAAGGAGGCCATCCTCTGGTGCTCTGCTTAAAGGTAGGAAACCCTTCAAGCTTGAGATAGTCCCTATTATTGTTGTATCAGTTTCTATTATTGTTGTATCATTTGTTGTTTAACCTTGTGTTGGTGTTTGGTTTGGAGCAAGATTGGCTGCTTAATGAAGATGCAAGGCTATTTTGTTGTTATGCAACTTGTGATTTGCATACAATAGAATAACATCAAGGTAACTTGGACATAACAATATTATTGTGCATCATTAACTCTAACCCTGATGTCGGTTTCTAGCCTATCTTCAGGAACGTGGCCTACAAAGGAGTGAGGGAAGAGGGGAACAAGAAAAGTCGCAAATTCGGGTGGGATTCGAACCCAGGACCCTTCGGGCCCCAGCCCCGGGATAGCACGCTACGGCGGTGTCGCTGGCCCGGCCAGCGATTTGGTGCCCACATGAGTCTTGGTTTGATGACGTCATCGCTACTTTCTGGACTTAGTGCATTTTTCTCAATTAACACAGTGAGTTTTGGTGAGATTTAGCTGTGCTAGGGTTAGAGGTGCATTTCGTTACTAGATATCCTTGAGAAAGGAATATTCACAAAAATTTATTTGATCCCGATCTTGCAGTTTTGTGTTATGAGCAATTACTTGTTTCCCACAGTCCCATAGGCCACTGTGATGTAATTTCTGTCCGTTTAATACAGTCCTGCAGAAAATACAAAATTGCAAAATTTTTACAGATACGGCCGAATTTGCATGTAAGATTAGGTGCACATGGTTTACTAAGGTTAACGGGTCAGATGATATAAAAATCTCAACTTTTTTTTTAGGCAAGTCGGGGAGTATGAGGTTGTGGATCACTTCTTTGTAGTGCCATATCACTGTAGGGCTTCTGCATACTGCCCAGTTAGTTAGTTAGTTAGTTATACCAAAGTTTTAAATCCGGTTTTGTCCCCATTAACGAGGGTGGCCGGATACACCTCTCTCAGCAATACTGCTGTGTGAGGATTTATTGGAGCAAAAGATAATTGACCGGATGCCCTTCCTGACGTCAATCCACAGTTTTCGGAACCACGCCCACCATGCAAGGCAGCATGTGCTGGATGGCCACCATTAGCTCTCCAGAGCTGACGCCCTTGTAGGTAGATCTTCTTTTTCATTCTACCAGGGTAACCAGCTACCCTCCTCATCAGAAAAAAAAAAAAAAAAAAAAAATCATCGCTACTTTCTGGACTTAGTGCATTTTTCTCAATTAACACAGTGAGTTTTGGTGAGATTTAGCTGTGCTAGGGTTAGAGGTGCATTTCGTTACTAGATATCCTTGAGAAAGGAATATTCACAAAAATTTATTTGATCCCGATCTTGCAGTTTTGTGTTATGAGCAATTACTTGTTTCCCACAGAAAATACAAAATTGCAAAATTTTTACAGATACGGCCGAATTTGCATGTAAGATTAGGTGCACATGGTTTACTAAGGTTAACGGGTCAGATGATATAAAAATCTCAACTTTTTTTAGGCAAGTCGGGGAGTATGAGGTTGTGGATCACAAAATGCCCCTTTAACTTCTTTGTAGTGCCATATCACTGTAGGGCTTCTGCATACTGCCCAGTTAGTTAGTTAGTTAGTTAGTTAGTTAGTTATACCAAAGTTTTAAATCCGGTTTTGTCCCCATTAACGAGGGTGGCCGGATACACCTCTCTCAGCAATACTGCTGTGTGAGGATTTATTGGAGCAAAAGATAATTGACCGGATGCCCTTCCTGACGTCAATCCACAGTTTTTGGCGGTGGGCCTAGCCTTTGGGCAACCACGCCCACCATGCAAGGCAGCATGTGCTGGATGGCCACCATTAGCTCTCCAGAGCTGACGCCCTTGTAGGTAGATCTTCTTTTTCATTCTACCAGGGTAACCAGCTACCCTCCTCATCAGAAAATCCGATGGGGGTGACGGTTTAGCCGCCGACAACTCGGCCCTGGGACAGGTAGTACTGGTTACCAGGATACCAGTAGCAGGCCCTCAACACTGCATAATTCACTTACATATAATAAGGGGGGGGCTGTTTCAAATCCTAAGATGTCCAATCTTCTTTACCTTCTATCCCTTTACCCCCTTCCTTTCAGGAGACAGGCTAGAAACAAGAACAGTGTTAGGGTTATTATGCTATATGAAAGTGATGTACTCCAATTCAATGCCTTCTGCTTGTACTTGAAGTGCCCATTGTGGTAAAAACACACCGGCCTTCAGCAGCAGTATATGACAGACCTCAAGACTTGATTTGGAGATGTATAGGTGTTTTTTCTTGTGTGTGTTTGTTTGGGACGCTTATACTTTTTAACTATGCATAACATACAGTTGAAATCACAAATATTTAGGCACAGAATTATTCCCGATGTTGCTGGAGTGTGGGCTCTGTGAAAATACCCCCACACAAAAAGCTTCCCCACTGAAAATCTCCAGAAATATTGGCTTGTAAAAGATAAATGACTCAAGAGAATGGATTCAAAGATAAACGAGCCGTTTCACAGAAAAGCTTACAGATATGTATTGAGAACCAATACGATGAGCTTTTTGCGGAGCCATTAAGTGGTTTTGGTGTAACATTTGACGTTCACATCTGTCACCTTTTGACAGGTTTTCTCAAATCTATCCGTGCATCATCTTGAAATTGTTTTTAACGGGGGTGGGTTTCCAGGAACTGGTGGCAGTCCCTGTCTGGACACAGACAGAGGTGGACAACCTAAACATTTTGGAAAGCCAAAATTAACCTTTAGGACAAATGTGAGGGTCCATTCAAAAGTTTCAAAAAAATTAGGGTGCATTTTTCTGGAAATTAGGACTTTGTGTCACTTTAACTATAACTGCTACTGTTTCTGGGACCACAACTATCTTTTTACACCTCTCAATTGCCAACTGGTGTAAATGTACAAATTTCTGATACAAAATTGTTATTTTACAGCATTTGAATCCAAATGAAGGGATGTCCATCTTGCCAACAGTTCAGGCCGATTTCTGTTAGAAAAAGTCAGTGTTTCTAGTAGCACTACTGTCAGGCCCCTTCTGTCCGCAGCCAAATTCACCATGTAAATTTGCCAGTACGTCAGTAGGCGTTTCTGAACTTTTTTCCAAGAATTTGCTCACTGGTGCATCATGATAGCTTCATTTATTTTTAACCAAACAGGTTTACCATCTCAACTGCAATGGCTTATTATCAGGAAATTCGGAAGACATTCTAAAATTAGAAAAGTCGCACTTGGAGGTGAAACCAGAGCGGCGAGTTCTATACTGGGACTTGATTCAACAGAGCAGGAAAAAATATAGCCAAGAATGAAAGGGCAAATGCGGAATATTGAATTACCAAAAGACTTCATTCCGATTTAAAACAATATCGAAAAATAGCCTTTTCAATATTACATCGGTAACCATAGTGTTCACACAGATGAAAATGATTCCATAAGACTCTGATATTAGTGTACTATTTGGCATCTATTGCCCCTTGTTGCTCATAAACTAGCAATTCACAATGTTTCTTTGTAAAAATATCTGAATTTGCTGCACTTTCTATAATGCAAAAATTCACAGCATTCGAAGACACCAATTGTATGTGTTATGTGAAAATATCGACAAGATATCGCCTAAAACATGCTGGGGCATTTTTATTACCCAGTTTTTTGCCTTAATTAACAAATCACATTCAAGACATTCAAATTGTTTTCAAATACGTTCATGAGTTATTGCGGTATGTTGAATCAGGGAAGTATGACGCTGAAAAAGTCTGAATTTGGGCTAAAAGTCTCCAAAGCGGGCGGAAAAGTAATAAAACTGTGGACATTTTGAGTAACGAAGGCCTGATTTTCAGGCTATTGCTTGAAATTTACATCCCTGTTTGAGCATTTCACTTCACTTAACACTCCCTTTAATTAGCAGCCCTTTTATTGCATAATTGCACATGGCAGTATAAGTCACTGCTTTCATAGAATTTGCATGGGGTGACATTTGGACATTTATTTTCAACCTAAATGTCATCACAAAACTCCAAAAATAGTCATTTTAATGAGTTTTGATAAATAACAAGTGATGCCGATGAGTCTCACAGTCAAATCCCTAAATACATGCACTTGTACATCACCCAACAACAGCATACCATCCACACACGGTGAATATGCGGAATGTGTTAATCGTACCTTCCTAAAAGGTCAAAGTAGAAATCTGCATACTTACATTTGACGTCATGTGCTTCATCAAAATATGCAAAATATTCACTCCCATAATATTTGAATACATGTGTCAATTTAGAGACAATTGAAACACACCAATATGATCAATTTATTGTCTACAATCATAATGTGGTTTGACTATGCCACACAGACTCTGCTCAATTCCACTACATGGAGATGTCTTGTCCACACCTTAAAGGTGCAACAAGAGATTTTGAGGCATCCAAATATTGTGTCATAATAGTAATTTAATATAGATCAGACATCCAATATTTTCTTACCTTGTATTTAGCTTCAGAAATGTCTTAAAAGAGAGAAAAAAGGTGATTTTGATTTGCTTATTTCAATAAAACAAAGGCAGAATTTCGTATTTGCTCCAATTCGAAATTTCTCAATTTTTGTACCAAAGAAACATTTCTCAGCTTAATCCTTTCAGATGGGAATATATTTGATAGAAAGCTTTACACCGGGGCAAAAATCAGTACTTTTCGATATTTTTAGGGACACCTGATATGTGAAATCTCTTGTTGCACCTTTAATACAAGACCAGTGAAGTGGTTTAGATGTCTTCCGAAAATTTCACAGCTCAATACTACAAGTGATTGGACTTGATTTCAGTAATTTTAACAACATGTAGTTTCAAAAGAGGCAACTAGTGTTAAACAAAGCAAGAAAATAACATGAAACTTGGTCCAGTGATGGTAGTTAACAATTTTTGGTGGAATTTACCTCATGGACTTCATTTCGGTAATTATACCAACAACATGTAGTTTCAAACTAGTGAGGTTTAACTAGTGTTAAACAAAGCAAGAAAATAACATGAAACTTGGTCCAGTGATGGTAGTTAACAATTTTTGGTGGAATTTACCTCATGGACTTCATTTCGGTAATTTTACCAACAACATGTAGTTTCAAATGAGGTTTAACTAGTGTTAAACAAAGCAAGAAAATAACATGAAACTTGGTCCAGTGATGGTTGTTAACAATTTTTGGTGGAATTTACCTCAAGCACCTCCAAGAAACGGCTCACTCTATTTCGGGCTATGTGTGCATACCTTATCATCATCAAAGGCAAAATATAAATATTTACCTGTACAATCTCCACCAATCTTCTGATCTTAATTCCATGGGACTCATTGACTGTTGTGAATAAGAGAAGATATCAGTAGCTTCCCACAATGCATTGCTTCCAATTGAGGGTTTTGTACAGGTACTGATGTGAATCATTAGAGATGAAACATGGCAAACTTGCATTGTAAGAATGTTTCTCTCTAACGATTCACATGACTATCTGTACAAAATCTCCATTGGAAGCACAAGGGCATTGTGGGAAGCTACTGATATTTTCTCTTGTTGTGAGTACAAGGATTAGCACAAAATATTGATGCAGCCTACAATTAACTACTTGACCAAATAAAGGACTTACGGTGAGGGACTCCCGCTTACGTCCGCTTGTGACAAAGGTGAATCCCTGGGTCTCAATGGCCACACCTGTTCTCTGCACATGTTCTTCAATATACCTGCAAAAATATAACAAATAATGAAAACAAAAATTACTATGGCATTGTATTTATGAAGAATTTGGATTTCCTCGGTACAATGAAGTTGAAAGTGAAGGTTCAAACGGATGGCTAGGGCTAACAGAAAGGGGTTAGAACTTAAACAGCTATTGGAGGAGGTTAATTATTATTTTGATTACTGCATTTCTCTTTCAATACCGAGATGTACTGATTTACCAAGATGTACGGATTCACAAAATATATGACATAAACCATATTGTTTCAAATAAATCCCGCTCCTATTTTCACAAAGACTTGTTGCTTACACCAAGTTTGAAACCTTTTAATTTTCAGATTTTCTGTATGTCTACAAGCCTGTTGAATTCTGCAGTGTTATCTTGTTGGAAATGCAGATCTTTGAATAACCGCAAGTAAACATGCGATCAGATTTATCATGTGACCTTTTAAAATACCAGGTTCAGACAGACGCAACAGGTTGTTTAATGCTCATTGGGCCAATCAGAATCTGTACGTCTTAAGTATTACTATGATAAAATCACCTGTGATTCTACCAAAAACACAGCTGTTTGAAAGTCGCCTTCAATATAACAAACCCAAAATATCAACAGCGACACAGTTTTGTCGGCCGATTTGGACTAGTTATTGCACTAGCTACGTTGTATGCAAATTTTATGAAATTTCACTGTGGGCAAATGTGATTTTCTTAAATTTAAAGGTGTATTTTGTGATTTCAGCTCCTTCTGTTTTATTGATGGTTTTCTACATATTCTTGAGAAAACCTTTAGTTGATTCTGATTTTGCAGTTTTGTGTTATGAACAATTGCTTGTTTCCCACAGTCCCATAGGAAACTGCTGCAATTTCTGTCCGTGTAAAGACAGAAAATACAAAATCACGAATTTCTAACAGACACTACTGAAATTGCAAGTACGAGTAGGTACACATGGATTACTAAGGCTAACGGTTCAGATGATATCAAAATCTCAACTTTTTTTAGGAAAGTCAAGGGGAAGATGTTGTGGATTAGGAAATGACCCTTTACACATCTCCACTTTTTTAAGTGAGGTTCAAAATCATGATTAACAAGTGTGGCACTGCTTCCAATAAATTGCACATCATGCAGTAAGATGGTTAGAACATGATACAAAACCAGAAATTGCTTTGAAACCGAACTTGACCATGTTACCAAACCAGAAGTCTTTGTCCTGTACTCTTTTGATCACTGAACTCAACACAAACAATTAACAGTACTTGGAATAGACTATCATCATGATGGCAGGCAAGAAAGCAGAAATGGGCATAGCACCTTTAACTTTTTGATCAGCCTCAATTAGAGCAGGAGTTCAAACCGAGTAGGAAGCCACAAAAGGTGGTGAGGATTTGACAATGCTTTCATATACCGATAGTAACGCAAATCAGTGAACCCAAGAACCATTTCCCAGTGAGTCAAATGCCTAGGACTCTTGTAAATACTTCACTAAACAATTACACAGCAATTAACTTGCTGTCAAGTCCAAAAACCACATCAAGAAAGGTAGGTAATGCCAACTGTGAATTTGACAACATGAACAAAATCTTTAAGTCAATGTAACAGTTTGAGATTTGCTATGTTTTGTAATCATGTGGAACATTCTCCTATTTACAACGTAGTAGTTTTAGTTAGATAAGGATTTTAAATACCAAAGAAGGGTTGAAAAGTTGTCAACTCCACATTTCAAAGAAACGTGACAGACACGCTAAATGCTAAAATGCCATACACTGTTCAGGTAATTCTCAACATTTATATGCCACTTTGAATTGTGGGTTCCCTGAAATGCTAACTGGACAGCAAAAATAAAGGTCTTATTGGGAAATTCAAGAAGCATTTTTTTTAAAAGATAAGACACATACTTTTCCAACACACATTCTTGCTGTAACCAAAGGCGCAACCAGTGGCAGAGTGCTCAGATTTAAAAGAAAATTGGTTAAGGCAAATATCTATGCTAAATCAATCCTTTTTGTACCCTTTTGCTCAGCAACCGTGACATTTTTTACTGCAATCAGGACAGTGCTGTTGTTGACCAATGAAGTTGTTGGTTTGAACTCTGAGTTTGAACAGCAATGCTTCTGAATTAGAGTGTTGCATCATCCCATTAACTCAAAAATTAATCAAATTGGCACAGGCTTTCATTTTCTCTATCAACATGTTAAAAACAATTACTTTTTTTTAATGACATTATGATTCTTTCACCTTTTCCTTCAATTGATAAAATTTATTTAAAAAATTGGATAGTATGACTTAGAATCACATGTAATATGCAATAAGATATTATAAGGTTATCACAATATGACCTGGTTAAAAATTCAAACAACTACAACTCATACCATACTCTTTACCTACCCTGCATTTTAAAACTCCATTACTTATGAATCTCATGACTATTAAAATCTCTTATCTTTGGGTGAGAAGTAATAAATGCACAAAACAAATCTGCTCTTTGATCACAAGATTAATAGTTCTTAACCACAGCATGCATGTGTACAAAGACACAGCCTGACTGATGCATCTAAGCGCATGGTCCCTCCTGAATCACACAAAGGTATACTACTGCTAACTGTTTCCCCCTTTCTCCCTCCCTCCTTCACACCAATTTACTTACTTGATCTTGCTTTAATCCAAGTTGATTTCAAGATGTCTGAAGTCCCAATCCAGTGAAGTTGGATTTCTATATTTCATCTCATTAAAGAAGAACCCTTCTTCATAAAATTAGTCTCAGAAGTGGGCATTTTGGAGTATTTGTTCTTCAAAAAGTCATTATAATATCACATCCTGCCAGGTTAACTATTCAAGTGGGAGGAAAAGGCAACCTCCACTCCCCTGCTACAAGAAAACTCAGCTTCCACTAATGTCTCAGCAATTTACAAGTACTAAGACTTAAAGATGATATACAGTGCCATGCTGCAGCTGAATGGTCTTTATGTCCCAATCAGTGGCGACCACGAGGTGCTTACACAACATGTGCCGCTACAAACCCTACACTCTGTACACTTTAAGCACACACAATACCTATGACTCACTTAGCATGCAGGAGACACTGTACCCACACGTCTTCACCCCATGAGCTGGTCAACCAAACTGACTCACTGACCAGCAGACGCTGCTAAGCTTGGGAGCCAAAAAAAACGCCCTGGCCTTGTGCCACTTTTTGAAAACTGACCAAGGCCCTGCAAGCACTGTTGGGGGTCAGCAAACAAAGCCTGGCATAAGGTCGTGGCCTTGCTTGACCTCCAGCATGCTTGATTTGTTTGAACATAAGAGTGGGACAAATGGTCAATACAAGGTCTCCAATAGTTATTTAGGCCAGAGGTCCAATTCTGCATGAATTGAAATCCGGCTATTAGGTTACATGCATGAACACAGAAACATACTTCCATGACTACGATGTAAAGACTAATGAGACTAAGTTTCTACAGATTTCACACAATGGGGGTTTTTAGAAGGCTCAAACCCACCACTTATATCCATGGCAGTTTTTCTCTTTCTTTCAATCTTTTTTTTTAAGTTGTTAAAAGCAAACTGGCCTTGCCTCAAATTTGACCTCACCTTATGCTAGCCAATCAATGACTGTAAGGTCACTCAGCTTTATCTATGAATTTTTAATGACCATTATTGACCATTGTATTTAATAAACTTTGAGAAGAGAATATGCTGAAGGTAATATTACTGAAAAATTGTTGTGACCACTGGGAGAGGCACTTGTTGTAATATTTGATTTGGCTACAGAGAACTGATTTTGGGGATTAAAAAGGTTGGTCCTCCAAACTGATTTTGGTTTTAAAGTTACTTATCAGAAACACAACTTTTGAGCTTTACATTTTGAGGTAAAACTTGAGCAAAGACAGATTTGGAGATAAAAGATATAAGGGATAATTCTAAGCTTAGATCTTATAGTAAGTTAAAAACTACTTTTCAACAAGAAAATTCTGTTGTTTTCTTTAATCGTGTACACAGTCAGCTTTCACCAAATTTCGTGTCAGCGCAAATTGTCTTAGAATTGAAAATAAAATATATTTGATCCCGAAAGGCTATGACATTGTTAAAGTTGTAGTTCATTTTATATCTTCTGCCTATGCTATAAGAGAAAATATTAGGTGAAAAGGATGTAAAATTGTGTATTTATTAATCTAAATGTCTTTGTACAATCATGTTTTGTATTGTTCTTTTGTCATTTTGTTGTTGACCAAACCTGTATGTTGGGTAATTGTCAATAAATCTTGAATCTTATAGGGCCTCTGGAACTGAAAAAAGTATGATTTAGGCCAGTTTGGATCATTTTAGTATCAGAGTTTGCAGAATAGGCCCAGCAGTTGGGAGTGAAATGAAGAAGAAAGTGAACTTTTAAGAAAGTTAAAAAAAACGTCTCCAAAAACGTTTAGAAAAATCTTAAGAATCTGCAATACCTTGAATAGCAGCTAAACTTTCATTAGGCTGACAGTGCTTCGACTATTGTCCCTTTACAAATTTATCCTTATAGATCCAAACCTAACTTCTATCAATGTTATTTTTGAATTTTGCTTGTTTTAAAACTCCAAACTCAACCTCCAGATTACTTAAATTGGTTATTTTATGTTGTCCAATTTTTTTAATTATCATAATACAATATAAATAGTTCTCTATGTGCTCAGACTAACTTTTTGTTTAACAAAGAGAAAACTGCTCAAATCATTCCCTGAGAAGTTCTCAAAAGCCTTTTTTTTTTGGCTTTAACTTTTCAACAACCAGTATTTTATCAGTGCAAAGAAATGGAATCTGTAGCATTAACACAAAGAAACATTTGATGAAATTTGCCAAAAGTAAATTGCTCATGAAATTTAGTGATTGGCAAAAGTGATTTCAAGGAAACTTCCCTGTTTTTTGAGGTGGCTTGGGACTAAACCAACATTTGCAAATAGGTTGTGTGATGTTCTAGTGGCTTTAAGCTTCTGCATGCTTTGTTCAATGACAAAATATATACATACAAATTTAGGCATTGGATATCTATCAATTAACAAGCCCAATCATTTTTTGCATATAGGTCCCAAACTGATAACAAAATTACTCAGGTAGTTAATTAGTAACTTTTATAGCTTTTTACTTGTTTAAATAAGTATGGAAATGCATGAAGATGACAATGGAGTTCCTTCATCAGATGAAAGGGCAAAATTTGACAGGCAGCAAGTTCTACATGTCCACATATCCCTAAATTCAATCTTAGTGTTTTTGACCCAAACTTTCCATTGGTTTGGTTACAGAGACCAAACCTTCTATTCAGAAAACACAACTCCTGAAAAAAACATGGCAATTTATTGCATTATTTTGATCATCAGTTTTCAAATTGAATTTCCTATCTCTAATCTTCAAAGCTTTCAATTGCATACACTGCCTAAAATGCAAATAAAACAACTTCATGTACCCACTACTCATACTTCATGCATATCCTCCTTGCCCCTTCCTTCCACCTCCCTGTCCCCACCCCCAATTGAGCAAACAGATCATATTAACCTATTAAAGGTCATCATCTCAGTCTCATACTGATCCAGAAGGTGTTTTGAGTCAATCCCACAATGCAACAGTTTTGGGAAATTTCAACTCAATGGGGTCATGTGATCCCACCAAAATCCTATCCTTAACCCCTCACACTTTTACACTCATTTTAGTCCAAAGTGATAGTGCTTATGGAATTTTTAGCATGATCATGAAATCTTTTGTGGTCCTCTTACTCTTTTAACACTTTATCTTTAAAAGTACTGATATGCGTTTTGTACAGTATATGCATATTGCAATGCATTATGGGATTGGTTCAAAATGCCCTCTGGATCAGACCCAGCCAGGGTACTACTGCTGGGTGAAGGCCTACATAATTGACACACTATGACAAAGCAAGGGTTGTTATCAAGACAGGGTCCATGAACCTTTCCTGATACAGTTCAGGGATAAATTTCCCAAGAAATAGAGAATGGTTGAATAGGTGAGGGTGGCATGAAGAGGATACATGGTCAATATGTGTGAAGGGATTTTGTAATTAAGAAAGAAAAAAACAGGGAACTCAACCAAGGGGGTGAGGGCCATATGCCAAGGTGATATTGACCAAAAATTGTCTACAGAGAAGATAGGCAGCTATAAGAAACCTTGTTGAGGAAATATAGGAAAAAGTTAGAAAAATGATTGTCATTACAAAGCTTTTGGATTGAATGAAGTCGTTACTTGTTAAGGTAGAAACTTCAACTTACAAAAACTTTTGTCAAAATGAACATACATACAAAACATTGTTAAAAACATTTGTTAAAGAACATGTTAAAGATGTTAAATTGAAGAAGATAAAAAAACTAGAGTAGGCCAAAATGATTCAATACATAGTTCTAGGTAGTCTACTATAGTGTTTGTTTATACCATTGTAATTACTGTGGAAAACTCATTAAAACAAAGTGATAGGGAAGATAATTGGGTTCTTTATATACAAATTTTGTCAGGGTTGGAAAAACAATAAATAAAAAAGAATTGGTACCATGGGTTAAGGGAAAAAAAAATACATTCTTTAACATGGTTTTTCTTATATGAGATTTGTTATAATGAGTGTACTGTATAATGATAATATTACAAATAGTATTCTTGCAGTATTTAGAAAATTTTAGTCATGTCTATATCCATTTTGTAATGACTAACATTTGTATTGGTTGTAGTTAAATAATATTCGTTAAGGTTAATTACAGAAATACTGATCACTGAGATGCTCAGGTTGAAAGACACAACGCACAACAATTTTAAGATTGCTCCATCTCTGAGGCTGTCAAATCTTAAAAGAAATTTTAAAAACCTTGAAAGGCCTTAGCAGACAAAAACCAACGCAATATTCTTAAACAGCTGTGAAAATGTAAAGCAATTTCATTGGATGATGCCTGGGTTCAATGCGACAATTGAACCCAGGTAGTAGCCTGTGTATTGAAGTATTTTTTTTTAATTGAAGTTCTTTTAGGTTTGAAGCCTCGCATCATATCGCGTTTTGCTACGTTTGCGCACGCCTGCCACTGTTTTGTGTCGGGTTACGTATGATCGTTTTGCGTTCAAGCGGGTTGTTTGATTTGTCACTGGTGGTGGCAGTCCTTTCTGTGTATTAAGCGTAAAGTATCACAAAAGTGTTAAAGATGAAATTAATGATAAAGCTGTTTAAGATGAGAAATAAAGGTATGATTTTGGGAACCGGTACTTCTTCTTTACGACTAATTGAAACTGCGACAACCATTATTTTTCATGGAAGAACTCGCCTCCGGCCTCGTTTCTTCCACTTAAAATAATGGTATCGCTGGGTTTCAAGTCATCGTAAAAGAGAGTACCGGTTTCCAAAATCATACCTTTATTCTCTAAGTTTCATGGATCCATATCTTTTGGACTCGATCTGACAACACTGGTCATGTGAATGAGAATTCAAGTTTGCTCAATCACAACAATATTTCCTTGTGTTACCTTAAACTTTGCAAACTTTTTATCAGTGGCAAATAGAGTGGGTTGTTAAAAGATACAGGTATTTTTCATAAGAGCACTCAACCCCCAAGTAAAATCTGAGATTTTGAAAAGAAAAAGAAAGAAAGGAAAAACTCATTTTGCTGTATCTACCCCCTGAAAAAAAATGCAATCCTCCATCAATGTTTGGTTATCTTTGTCTTTTCCTTCCTCTCATCTACAGATGATAGGCACCCCACATGCCTCCTCCATACATCACCTCTCTTGAATTGATAGAATGATTATCAGACCATGGAGTCTTATAGTAAATGAGTGGAAGTGGAAACTCACTGGTAAACTATGTACACAGCGCGTTCGAGTGTAATGGGCCCGCCTATTGTACGGAAACTAAATCAAGGGTTTGATGAAGTGGATTCGATCGATCGGTCATCACCGAAATCGCTGCCCGAAATGTTAACAGATCCACGCACACACACAAGCAAATATTGTTTAGCAAATGAAGAGAATGGGCAATGTTTGACGTAATTAAGGTCAAACGAAGAGCACTGCGTGATAATCTGATGAAATTTATGAGCACCCATTGGCACGCATCTGGAGGTGAACATGCGTTAACTGGTCTAGATTTTTTCGTATCACCTCGACATTAGTCGGAATATCACAGCAAGACTTGCGCTCAAACCATGGCCCATGTGTTAAAAATGTGAGCGATTGATCCCAGCTGAAAATTTTGGTACTTTCAGCTCATAGTCATGACCACTTTATCACCATCTTCCACTTTTTTATCGTTAAGTTTGCAAATATATGTTAAGATTTTAAACATTTTATCGTAATAGGCCCTCTAAATGTCTGTTGAATCAAAATTCCCACAGACGCGGCAGCCGGTCTAATGGACGTGTTCGATCGCCCTGCTGTTCTGGTGTGTTTTTTTATCCCATTTTACAAATCACAAATAAATACGAAAATGACATATTCGAGCAATTATACCAAACGTTATCATTTATTCGATGCCAAAATTCTAGGTTTGTAATTTTTAAAGGATTTTTAAAGACTTTGACTATTTACTTGTATTTATTTTTTGGTTTACTTCTAATTAACATATAAATGAAGAATGTTGTTTTGACCAGTCCATTTAATACATAGGGGTGGACACGTAGTAAATACCTCAGTCAGGGAAAATTTAAAAAAATGAATTCAAAGGTTGTCAATCGTTTTTTTTTTATCTCATATTGAATCAAACAAAACAAATTGGTGACAGCAATAGATAAAATATGGTAACACCTGCAATGTGTGCATGTTATTGTGGGTTTTAGCCAGCCTTTACCCATATCGGCAGATCCTTCAACCAGGTTGCTCTCAGAAACGGCGATTACATGCAAATTTACCAGCAGATGTTCGCCGGGCTGCTGATCAAAATGGGGAATTGTACTTGATTTTACCTCAATTTAGCGGCAGATTTAACCAAATTAAGCAACTGTAAAAGCATGCTCAATTTATTTACAGGGAAAATCATTCAGTAATTTTGTCGGACTAATTCTTTCTAACGAAATCATGAAGTTTTGCGGGTCAATATGAATATGTTGTTGTAACACATGAACAGCAGTTTGTTTACATTTCTATGGTTTTATTTTAAACATTTTCATATTTTAATGGACAAAGGGCCCTCTCGCTCCCAAAAACATGCATTTTATGCATACCCGCGTTTTCGTGGCTCACATGGAATTACAACTCCATATGCCCGGCGTCGTACATCTCCATGCATGATTCATATTTTGGTGGGAAACTCAGTAAACAAAATCGCCATATTCAGCTGCCGGCATGGCTCGGAAGTAAATGACACACCAATTTAGCGCCGTAAACATCCGTCTTTATTTTAAATAAAAACATTAATGCAACAAAGGGCAATTCTATAATCATTGTTATTTATTAATGCGATTACACAAAAAGGTAACAAGAAATTCGCAAAACGTAGCTTAGCGGTAGAAAATCACACGGAAGCGAGTTGGTATCTTTGGAAAGCTGCCGAATTGAGCAGTCACGCCATCCATGGTATTTAACATGTTTACAGTGTAATACAGAAAGGCTAATAAGGTGAGTTGTTTGTCTGGGATCATAAAACGACAAGTTCTGGTTTCAAAGGCGGTCAAGGAAGTCACTCCATTAATAGCTCATTAGCATATCGACTCCAAGCCACTTGAGGTGATTAAGCCGAAACGCGCGGTGGTTGAAGTGCCCGACATGACGAAACAGATAATAGGTGTGAAGTGTGTAGCGTTTGACTACTGAATGAAAGGATGCAATTGAGAATATTGATGGCAATTTGAAGTTTCTATCCAGTTACTAAAATAACTCCATGATCAGACCAAGTCAACCAATCAGCAATGCCTGCTCCTCTCCATTGGTTACCTTAGCCAAAACCATTCATAGGAAAATCATTGCTCAAGGGGGGTTTTAAACCAATTCAAAAAGAAAAGCCATTGCAATGGTACCTGTAAGAACTTGAGAGTACTACGGCCACAGAATCTGCCCCACTAAAATAACGAGCATCACAGGAGGAATGATTCTAAGCCTACAGCAAGTCCTATCTGGTGATCCAACTTTTTTTTTTTCAAGTGAAGTGTCGGATTTTTTTGGTGAAAAACGAGCCCCAAACTGAAGTGTTTAACCTGTAATTTTAGATTTTTACATCATTGTTACTCTACATTCTTAAAACAGCTGGGCCAAATCCAAACCTCCGTTTCTCTTCTGCGACGGCGGAATTTGACGTTATTTTTGTTGTATCTATTTCCCCTATTGAACCTAGGCATAATAATTACATGATTTGAATAAGTAACTCGTATACTTTACATGAAAAAAAAAGCAAGTGGTCAAGTTCAAGTATGTTTGCTATAGCACACGTTCATGATTGCGACGGAACGGATTGACAAATAGTGGGTTTCCAAAACTTCAGAACACTTGTGTCATTATGTCAAAATTAAGGGGAGCATGATCCATTATCAGTATACATGTTGATTGATCTCTTACCTTTAAAAAGTGATAGCATATTTTGAGAAATTATCTGATAACTTGAAATATCGTCACAACGATTAGATACCAGTGGCGACGGGACGGAATGCGACAGACGGAACATTTTTCATGCTGTCGTTCTGGAATTTTTTGATGTTGTTAATCCCTCAATATTAATTGTTAACAAGCTAACTCGTATTTATACGCTATGCGTAATATGTCCCCCCCGCCGATGTCGGATCACTACATGCGATAATGCCACCTACCACCCCACCAACCCCCCTCCCAACCCCAGCACAACACCCCCATCGCTCCCCAAAACATAACCCGCAAAACCCCCCCCGCCCCAACACCGCCGCAATCCACCCTCACCACCCTGCAACACCCACCCCCTCCCCAACCCCCCACAACTCCCCAACACCTAACCCCCTCCCAACACTCTGCAACACTCCACCCTACTCCCCCCCTACCCCCTCCCCACCAACCCCCATAACTAACCCCCTCCCCCATCCCTAAACCCCTCCCCAATACCTAAACCCCCTCCCCAATACCTAACCCCCTCCCCAACCCCCTCCCCAACACACCCCACCCACTCCATAGGCAACAGTAGTCCTCATGTAGCGCAGGATTTTTCCTATCCGATGTACCGTTTCAGAGATACCTCATTACGCATAGTTTAATTAGCTCATTGCATACCTAAGCCGCGGCCGCATATATCACATCTTTCAAATTGCAATAACGTGTGGCCACATGATACGCTTTCATGCACCGCAGGATTTTTGAGTATCCAATGTACAGCGTCAAAAATAAAGCAATTACCTGATTTGTGCATATTTAATTAGCTCATTTACATACCTCAATTTGCCCGAAATAACGCCCCAATCTTATCATGTCGAAAACTCTTCCACCCGCTTCTTCCACCAAGTTTACATCATTATATGCCTTACGAAACTCCAGACAACTTGTAAACAGGCCTTGGAGGAACATTTTTCATAAATTATGCAAATAGAAACTTAATTAGCATATTTTAGAGAATCCCCAAAATCTAATCAGTGCAAGAACTCCCCCACCCGCTTTCTTTCCACCAAGTCACATCATTGTCACCCTTCTGGAACTCCAGATAAATCGTTAACAACGTTGTTACCATTTTTTCACGGACAACGGACGTACGAACGGACTGAATGGACACTGCTCATTTTATATTCCCCGTTCCAAACTTGTCGGCGGGGACAACAAGTTGATATGCATGTAAACGCTTATTAAATACAAAAATAACATAGCAACAAACAACTCACACCTTTTACTATTTTTTAACATCCTCCGTTTTTGCACTATTTTGCAAAAGACAGAAGTGCGACGGACGGAATGTTTTTTTTTCAAATATTTTATATGTTGCACAATTTATATTTTTCCATCATAATCAACCTTTATTACATCATTTATAATAAATAAAATATAAAAAATGTTCTGGACTATAAATTTGAGCTTTTGTGACACATTTTCGACCTTGAAAATCTGTCCGTCGCAATTTTTTTCCGTCTGCCCGCAAAAATGGCACCCAATGTTATAGTACCTTCATGTAATAATTTAAGTTTTTTATTTTTTTCAATTTTTTGATGGAAGGGGTTTATATCACCTAAAAACTGCTAGTTTTTCGTAAATAAATGTAATGTGATAAATATACTTTGAAAAATAATTGATTGTTCCGAAAACGTGACGGACAGAATGGACACAACGCTGTTTTCGAAGTTTTTTTCTTAATTTTAGAAATACATTTTATTAGAATTGGTGTTAAAAGTTTATAGATGACTAGTCATCAACACTAACATACAAAAGTAAAAATTCCAATCATCCTTGATCATAAATAATTGTGACCTATTTTTAACAATTCCGTCCGTCCCGGCACTCAGAAGACGCCATTTTATTTTTTTTGGCCATTTTTGGAATATTTTGAGAAGGCACTTGGAAAAAAAAAACATTGTTGCATTTTATTTGCCTCAAGTTGTAATGCGTCTTGAACCAGATGGAATTTTAGCCTTATAGCAAGTTTAATTTTAATGTGACTTGGTTGACCGGTTTTGATGGGGGCCCAGCTGTGAAATTAAGCAATTTGCATTTGGCTGATGCCCGGGTTAAATTTGATAATTGAACCCCAGGTAGTACAGGCTGCGTATTGAAGTTATTTTTAGTTGAATCATGCTCACGGTCATACTGCGTTTTGCTACTTTCGCTTGCTCCCCCAACACGCATTCAGCAGGTGTTCGATTGTTGTCCCTGGTGATGGCATCCTTTCTTGTTGTAGTTAAGCCGTAAAATTCGCGAAATTGGGTTAAGAATGACCTTAAATGATAATTGCTGTTTAAAATAGAATAAGGTAAGGATTTTGGGAACCGTCACTCAACTCGCTTTACGACGAACTGAAACCGTCGACACCATTATTTTTGTGCGTGGAAAACTCGCCCTCTGGCCTCGTTCTTCACTTAAACTAATGGTATCGCCTTGGTTTCAATTCGTCGTAGAGTAAATACCAGTTCCCAAAATCATACTTAATTCTCTAAACTGAAGCATACACAGGTGAAAAGTAAAATGCATTTCATTGTTCCTAAAGATGTTTTCCACACAAGCAAAAACAAACATCATATTACGGTTATGTTTGCACAGGAACTGTCTTGGTAACAAGATTTTGAAACAAATCGAATTGCATTGTGGGGCCCAGAGGACTTATAAAACAGTGCCCTACCTGACTGCAATGTAATTTCTTGTTTCATACAAAAAAAAAAGCACTATTTTAGCGTATAAAAAAACTCGGCTGCGCCTCGTTTTGTTCTACTTAAAACCAGAGCATCAATGATGCAGAAGCCTATGAAGTGATGTATTCAAAGAGGACATGTTTTTGTGAACCCCTGACTTTACTTACAATGGGAAATCTATGAATTAACAAATTAACTTGGTACAAAAAATGTTGCGTTAATTAAGAACAAGTGGTTCTCAAACCACAAGTCTTGCCCCTCTATGTGATCACAATTGTGCTAACATTTTGTGTAATGGGTTTTAAAAGGTCAATAGGGTGCATTTCAGAACACACCCACACGAGTCTAGTCAGTGGTTTTTCTGATCAAGCTAGGCTGCAATCGACTCAATTGTATAGGCAGAAGAGAAACAATTATTTAACTTTACTGAAAAAATGCCCCTTAATTGGTAACATGAGCTTTGACCCAATCTGGTTAACACTCCATATATGGGGTGCAAACGCTAACTTGTGACCCATAGATAGGGTCACAAGCATGACCTTCACAAAGGATAGCCGGTCTGAGTCGCGATTGAAACAGTTAGTTTCTTTTCGCCTTTCTTATAGACACTATCAGTGAATTCCTAAATCAGCAAATATCGAAAAAAAACATCAAAAATCCGATTTTTGCATGTAGTTGTAACAAGTACATGTATCCGAACATACCCTGCAATGAAAGACCAAGAAGTAAACTAATAAGGACAGAATTCGGAGATTTGAGTCATTACTGTCCGCAAGGACCACTTAATACTACAACACGCAATTGAATGGAGAATCGATCTTGGAACACTGCCGTTTTTATTCCTTTTATGTCAAATCTACAGCTGGAAAAGGGAAATTAGAGAATTCGACAGAACTTATCCTCACTTAGAAGCTATTTCCTGCCAAATTTCAATATTTTCAAATACTGATAGTGTCTTTAACAATTATGGCGGGAAAACAATTGCATGTACACCTGCTGGTGACATATCCACCAAGGATCTTCTTCTATTGTTATACCAAAATTACCTTACCTTGGACAATAAAGTGAAGCCACATTGTGAAGGGCCAAACCCAACTTCCTGTGGTTTCAATCGCCCCGACTATCAATTGGTGAGCCAGCCCACTACCCATGTGTAGAGGTCAGTGGTACAAGTCAACAGTTGAGTGATTCTTCAGCTGAATTGGTTTAATGCATGTGACCTTTCAATACAATCTATTAAAGACACAGTTGCCCCCAGTGAACTACCAAAAGGAGTAAACATATTTGAAATTTGCAGAATAGTTAAAAGTGAAGGATAAGTCTGTAGAATTCTCCATAAGTATTTTTTCAACTGAAGGGGAATGACAAAAAAAGAGAAAAGAGCCGTGTTCAAAGATATTTCATGACTCTCCATTTCAATTATGGTAGGAATATAAGTGTCCGTACGGAATAGTAAATATCTAAATTGTCCGATTTTATCCTGATTAGCATGCATTTAGTATTGCACTTGTAGGGTAGGTTAGGATACAGATCCTTGTTGCAAAAATGCAAAAATCTGTGTTGATATTTTTTCGATTTTCCGATTTCCCAAATAACTGGATAGTGCCTTTAAAACCGATATGGGTTTGGGCATGTGGCATTTCGACCAAGAATTGGTTTATACACGAATCCGGTTTAACATTCCAACACCTCAATGGCAGCCATAGCGGGGTGCATCCTGCTTGAATACGCCCAAATGTGCAGAAGTGTAGCTTTTGAATTATACTTAATAAAGCTTGGTACAGACGTACAAAAGAGTGGGTAGGTTTGGGTTGGAGGGCACCCAGTAATGGAGGATCCAATTCTGACCCATAATTTTTTGGCTGGTCGGATTCGTCTATAGCCTAATTTATCTGAGAAAACAAATCATAAATTCAATAAATGCCTTAAAACTAAGTGTATAAGGTCTGTTGCACTACCATTTGCCACCATTTTTTAATGATTTACAACACACACACCACATATGTAGGCACACACCTACGCGCATGATTACAGACCAGAGAGACGGGCAGACAGGGCATACACACACACACACATACACAAACAACAAAGGAAAGCAGGGGGGGTAGGGGACACGATCTGCTCGATTTTTTTTTAAAAACACACAACAACATGTAGGCAACACATACGCGCATGATGAACACCAGAGAGACGGGGCCACAGACAGGAAAAAAACAAGACATGGCCACAACATAACAGACAAACAGACACACACACAGAGGAAAGAAGGGGGGTGGGTTAGGGACACGATCTGTCGATTTGGGCATTGGGGAGTTCCAAACGGTTAAGTTGGGGAAAGGAAATGCTAAGTGCATTTACTATGCAGTCTCGGCCCCAGTGCCATTAAAAAATCGTTCTGTGAACCTTTGTTCAAAAGTCTTAGCCTTTTATCAAAGCTTTGATTATTTATTCCATTTGTGTGAGTCCGCCCCTCTCTGGACGCTCAAAGTGCAGTCGTAATCAAAGCCTTTTCGCAATTTTACTTCTTTTGGTTACTCATTGTTTTTCGGGAAATTTCTTCCGAAACTATATCGATCGTTGATTGGTCAATGATGATGTCATCGTTCGCTTAAAATAGTTCTAGAATACGAGTTTATTAGAACTGATCAATAACCATTCCAATTATGGGTTTTGGTAACCGATTCAAAACACAGCGAATACCGGGGCGAATACAGCTAGGATCCCTGATGCAGGCATACAGCTAGATGGGAAGTTAAAATGGGTTGAACACTTTTGATGCTGTGAAAACGGCACGGTGAAAATCATGCCCTGGAATTACATAGAAGCATTTTTGTCAGTGTCCACTGTGTAGACTGTAGGATCCCGGGTACATGGTGTAGGGATATCGAGCTCGCTACACGTACCCGTACTTTGCTGAATATGACTATCATGAGGATATTTGAAGCTACGGCTACGTGTATACTGATGTGATTTCGCTTATATAATGGAACTTTTTACAGTCTTGTAGTGACGGCTTTGTAGTTTACAGTAGTTTAATTGCATCGTTTCAGTTTGGGTTCGGCCGAAAGTGTAGCCTTAAATTGTGCAGGAATATGTGCTGTCAAGAATGGTAAGTTCCCGAAGTAAGTTCATGTCTAGACTAGTCTAGGATGTGCGTGTCCCCTAAAGTCTCGGCGTGAATTTGATGAACTGGTATCATTTCTGGCTTGATTTTTGGGATGTTCGCCACACTTCACATTTGCGTGGCATGTTGCTACGCGGGTCAGGATTCATCATTTCAATTTAATGTTCAAAATCACTTGTCATGTTGTGAGTGGCAATTTTAACTGGTCACTGCAGTACAAATATTCGAAAAGATGACTGACGTATGCCCTAGTCAGTTCATATTCAGTGTGTTGGTGCAGGGGAGTTGGGAATACACTTTACGAGCCTTTTACTGGGGACATTTATTTCTGCAGAGCTGGGCTACACCTAGCCCATCTGCCATCTCTCACATACCGTACGGACTCACTAGCACTCGCAGCTGTCAAAAGAACTTCGTCGATTTTGCTTTGAATCGTTGCTAATTAGGCCGTGCAAAAAATCGATATGGTAATTTGACGGGCGACGTAATCGAATATTGCACGTATCTGAAAACTTGTCATCTATGAAATTGGGCGGTGCTTACGGATGACGACCTACTTTGATTGACACATTATGCTGCACTGGAAAACAATCTTGAGCACAAAGACGCCTCGATCCGCTCGGCCTCACGCCTTCGGCGTTCGACACGCGCTTCGCGCGATCGCGGTTGGGTGATAAAACCTGCGAGGCGTCTTTGACAAAGACTAAAAAGATCTTAGTAATATCATGATAACTTAAGAAAAAATTCTGACTCTAAAATCCGTCGGGGTTAGTGGATTAACCCCGCTACAATATAGTGTAATTTCCAATAACGCGTCAATTAGATTTAAATCATTCGTGAACAGGTCCAAGTCTGTGTGTAACCATCCGATATGCGTAAAGAGCGCCCTCCTACCATAAATCTTTGACACAGACTAGCACCCGACGTTGATGCCGTTTTGAATTCACTGTTACCAGGCATGAGAAATGAAACTTGAAAAAAAAACTTGAAAGCGGAAAAAAAACTGAAAAAAACGCATGAAATCCAGCAGAAATACCCAAATCGGGTGAAATAAATCAAAAACGCGTAAATTCGGGCCAAAAAAAAACTGAATTCAGGTTTTTTTTTGGCCCGAAAAGGTTAGTGGATCAGGCGAAATTCCAGGACTTTATTTTAAATTGAGAAAGAAATAATTTGGATTTTTACGGGGGTAGAGGATATTATACTATGAGCAGTCACTAGTGTCAAATTCGATTGTGTGCATGCACTGGGCTTATTATGGAAAATACACAAGATTTACATCTGAGGAAATATAAACATTTTTTTTTAAAATACTCATGTACAGAAAGGTTACATTTATTTATGCTACTAGTACTAGCTAGCATATTGCAAAACTGAGGGGTTACACCAACAGACATGGATGTGTCCTTGCTAAAGTCTGTGACCACCTAGTATATATAGTGTAAATAAACATACCAGCACACTGACTAACACAACTAAGGTCAAATATTAGACTGCAAATGCTCAAGGCTAGCATTAAACATTATAGCGCTTAGGACAAGTGATGCTGCATGCAAAAAAATGGCCTACTAATTGTCAACTTGGAAATCAGGGCAAAAATACAAAAGTACCCCCAAAACCAATTTGAACTCAAAATTTCAAAAATTTGTAACATGGAAAGCACCAGCCATTTCAATACTTGGATAACTGTGATTTTCACAAGAAAACTTGAACAAGATTACAAAAGAATAGTTTAGATTTGTAGTGGCTGCCCGTGACAGAAAATCTTCTACTTGGATGGGAAAAGCCTATCTATTGATAGGTGATAATGCTGTCACCTGTGTGATAGGACACGATAGATACACGGCAGAGGTGAAAAAACAATATATTTACTTAAAAATTCAATTTCATTACTACAAGTTGCTCTCTTCACCAACTTGAAAGTAAACCCTTAGCAAACAAACCTTAACCCTCAATCATATTATAACTAATCCTAAGGAGCATGTAAGTTGATTTAGTTTATCGTTACCCGCCCACATTCGCGTTTTTGGGAAGACGAGATACACACGTCAAAATTTAAAGATTGCCAAAAAATTATTTAAAAAATATTGTTTCACCAGTTTAGCATATTGGAAAAACATCGGGTTTGTAAAAAATATTTTTGATTGACTTTGACACGTATATGTACTCCCCCTCCAAATAAAAACATGTTTATAAACTCACCACCATGTATCAAGTTTGTCCTTTAAACAAAACGCATCAGTGTAGGTCAATAAGAAAATCTGATTGAAATAAAGAACATGAAACATGAAAAAGTTCACCTCATCAACCAGGGGGAAAAAAGTAATGATAAACTCGGACAATGACTTTAATGGGGCCTACCCTCCTAACCTTTCCTAAATCCCAACAAACAAGAAAGGATCATTAATTAAAAGTCTTTAAATTTTACCCACTTTTGGTTTTTTTTTTTATCACCTCCTTACCAAACCTCACAACTAAAGAACTTTTTCCACTAGCCTTCCTCTGTCCCTTGAACACCCCAATGAATAATTTCATTTAGCATTCCTGGAAGATCTATGCCCAAGAAAGCATTCAAACCTTTCTTCGGCATCATACTATCACTAATCCTAACTAAAGCGAAAGGGGTCAACCTGGCCACTAATTCCAGTATGCGTACCAAGAGAAGATATCAGTAGCGCGTAAGGGGTCAAGCTGGCTAATAAATCCGGTATGCGTACCTACCCAAATAGACAAGGCCAACTCGACCCAATGGGACCACCTAGTTCAATGGAATTTGGGTGGGTAGGTCCATGGTCACAGTCGGCCAACTCTACTCTCCCACTGTCAGGCAGATCACATACACATTGAATAAATATCCCTATCAATTACGGTAATAATTTTCACGTATACATATCAGTGAGGAATATCAGGTCAATTCCTGTTCCTGTACTTGTTGAAATGCTTCCCAGCTCTTCCCCTGGTACTTCCCAAGCACGGGGAAGTACACAATGTCCCCTCCGAGCCCCATGCATGACAATTGAATTATGCTTGAATATTTAACCCCCCCCCACACACACACACTGGCGAGCTCAAGCAAACACGTTGTTTACATATCGTTATTTTGCAGCAGTTTCGGGCAGACCTTGCAAAGTCTACACATGAAAACTGGCAAAACTACCGACGTACCCTCTTCCATGCATCCGGCCACATGTTTAGCATTATCACGTACGTTGTACGTGGTATACATATGCCTACACAGGAAAGCAGTGGGATGGAATGCACTGGGTTTCGGGTTGGTTTTTACTTTTTACATCCTTAAAATTGATAAAGCATATGATATTTTAACTAAAATAGCGTTGAGAAATGAGAAGTTAACGGGCCTGCAATGAGTCCATGATCACACCTACATTAGAATCAGGATCAGTATATAGTCATGATAGTAATAACGAGTTTATAACGTTAATTGACCATTCACAATGTCAAACAATTTTCACAAACCTAAGCAGTTCATACATTATCGAGAATTTGGGTAGGTACGCATACCGGAATTATTAGCCAGCTTAACTCGTTTGCGATCAGTAGCTCCCCACAATGCATTGCTTCCAATGGAGGTTTTTGTACAGGCAGTCATGTGAATTGTTAGAGATGAAACATTCTTGAAATGCAATTTTGTGATCAGTACTGTCAGTTTAGCCATGTTTCATCTCTAACGATTCACATCAGTACCTGTACAAAAACCTCCATTGGAAGCAATGCATTGTGGGAAGCTACTGATCGGAAACGAGTTGAGCTGGCTAATTATTCCGGTATGCGTACCTACCCAAATTCTCGATAATGTCTGAGCTGCTTAGGTTTGTGAAAATTGTTTGACATTGTGAATGGTCATTTAACATGTTTAAAAAAAAAAAAAAAAAAAAAACAAACAATTTTCACAAACCTAAGCAGTTCATACATTATCGAGAATTTGGGTAGGTACGCATACCGGAATTATTAGCCAGCTTAACTCGTTTGCGATCAGTAGCTCCCCACAATGCATTGCTTCCAATGGAGGTTTTTGTACAGGCAGTCATGTGAATTGTTAGAGATGAAACATTCTTGAAATGCAATTTTGTGATCAGTACTGTCAGTTTAGCCATGTTTCATCTCTAACGATTCACATCAGTACCTGTACAAAAACCTCCATTGGAAGCAATGCATTGTGGGAAGCTACTGATATCTTCTCTTATGCGTACCTACCCAAATAGACAAGGCCAACTCGACCCAATGGGACCACCGATATAGTTCAACGGAATTTGGCTGGTTAGGTATGATGGTCCCAGCTGGCCAACAATTCTGTCCCGCTTCGTTATTCCGAAGGTTCATTGTTCCGAATGTCCGTTATTCCGAAGATTTGTTTTCCAAACACATGTTTTTAGCATTCGCTTTTCCGAATCCTAAATAAGGCTTGGTATTCCGAAAATAAGGTTTTGCTTAAATTCCAAATCTTAAAAAGGGTTCGCTATTCTGAATCTTAAAAAGGGTTCACAATTCCGAATCTCTAAAAAGGTTTGTTATTCCAAAAATTGGAAAGGGTTTGGTATTCCGAAACCAAATACCTTGTTCGTTATTCCAGATTTCAAAAGAGGATCGCTATTTTCACAAACCTTAGCTGCTCATACATTTTCAAGAAATTGGGTAGGTATGCATACGCATACCAAAATTATTGGCCAGGTTAACTAAAAAAAAAAAAAAAAAAAATTGCCTGACAGTAGGAGAGTAGAGTTGGCCGACTGTGATCATCGTACCTACCCAACCAAATTCCGTTAAACTAGGTGGTCCCATTGGGTCGAGTTGGCCTTTTCTATTTGGGTAGGTACGCATACCGGAATTATTAGCCAACTTGACCCCTTACGCGCTACTGATATCTTCTCTTATGCGTACCTACCCAAATAGAAAAGGCCAACTCAACCCTATGAGACCACCGATATAGTTCAACGGAATTTGGCTGGTTAGGTATGATGGTCCCAGCTGGCCAACAATTCTGTCCCGCTTTGTTATTCCGAAGGTTCATTGTTCCGAATGTCCGTTATTCCGAAGATTCGTTTTCCAAACACATGTTTTTAGCATTCGCTTTTCCGAATCCTAAATAAGGCTTGGTATTCCGAAAATAAGGTTTTGCTTAAATTCCAAATCTTAAAAAGGGTTCGCAATTCCGAATCTCTAAAAAGGTTTGTTATTCCAAAAATTGGAAAGGGTTTGGTATTCCGAAACCAAATACCTTGTTCGTTATTCCAGATTTCAAAAGAGGATCGCTATTTTCACAAACCTTAGCTGCTCATACATTTTCAAGAAATTGGGTAGGTATGCATACGCATACCAAAATTATTGGCCAGGTTAACTCATTCGGCCGAGCTAAACCTATCCTAAATCCTAACAATTGAGAAAAGACAGAAATAAAATGGGCAAAATGAGAATGGCCTAAATTGAAAATTACTTCAAAGGCAAGTCAGTGATTAAAAGTCTTTAAATTTTAAACACAGCCAATTGTATTTTTTATCCTCTCCTTACCAACCTCACAAAATAAAGAACTGTTTCCACTGGCCTTTCTCTTCCCCTTGAACACCCTAAAGAATAATTTCATTTAGCATTCCAAGAAGATCTGTGCCAACCTGAAGTGCTCTCTTACATTTCATTTTAGTATTGAGGAAAATGAAATTATTGGCAACCAGATAACTCTCAAAACACATGATTAAAGAGGTTCTCAAGGCGCTGGAACTTGCTACAATTTGCTACTGAACCACAAAACATAACTGAGCATTAGTAGAATTCAGATCCCCACACCAACAAATCGCTTATTTTGTCAAAACAATAACAAAGGTTTAAAATGGTCCCATAGTGTACATGCACATTCCTTATGAATTTGGACAAAGATTAAAATAATTTATTTCAATAAATCAAAGTAGCATCCTTTGCTTAAAACATTTCTTGTTTTAAGCAATTCAGTAGTAGTGTGTATACATGCTTCATCAAACTATGCAAATTGAAGCATAACAGCACAGTTGGCATCCCATACCTGTATTTTCAGCAAAATCGTATTAATCATTAAAGCATGAAAAACAAATCCATGCTACAATAACACATTATTCTGATCTTGTTAGTTTTCTGCTAATATGTACACAATCTTATCAAAGAAGACCCCGTACACGCTAGCAATAATGCTTATTTCAAAACGTTAATGTAGAGTAAAGAAATATCGCGGTCCGAGGATCGCTTGTTTTGCCTGCCGTCGCTGTTTGTGAATGATAGGCCTCATATGACCTTTGAACTTAACATGTGACCTTTTACCTCCTATATGAATGAGGGTTTGCATGTAATATCCATTAACCAAGTTTGGTTCAAATTAAATTTTATATCTTACATCTTGACCTCACATGACCTTTACCTTGGTATGTGAGGGCCTGGGTTCGAGTCCCACCTGAATTTGCAACTTTTCTTCTTCCCCTCTTCCCTCATTCCTTCAGTCCCTACTGATGTGGTGGCAGGCGACACAAAAACTGGGAGGTATAATGTGTACACACTTCCCCGATTTCAAAAAAGATTAAAATAGGTTGATTCAACTCATCAAATCAAATCGTCGTTTCAATTAATTTATCAAAGTGTATGTATACACTACAGCATATCTTAATTGAAACAAATATTTTCCCTTCATCATATCAAAAGAAGCTGATTTGCTTGTTCAAATAACCAATTTTAATCTTTGTCAAGATAAGTCAATTGTGTACACATTATACTTCCTGGTTTTATAAATCTTCGTTTACGTTTCATCAAAGTAAGTGATTTTGCTAGTGTGTACATCAACCTGCATGTGATTTATTTTTTGGACAGCAGTGGCAACTGAAGCAATTTTTGCAGCATGAAGAGAGGCTGATATTCTGCAAATTATAGAACCAAACAAAAATGGCCTACAAAGATATCACAACAAACCACAACACAGCCCATGTTAGCAAGATCCAACCCACAATACATTGCGGTTGACCCTTGCATTTAACCTTAAGCTGGAAAAATCACACCAATGACGCTGGGCTGCATAATTTTAATTTCCGGAAAACGAGGCTCAATAAAAACTTCCCACTATTGGCAATTCACTGGTATCACCCAACTAAAATTTTAACTTCTCTCTGTTCAATAGAAACACATTTTGTGTTTGGTTTTCACAGCAAACACATCTGACAGCTTGGTGGGAACAGTACTGCAGATAATCACACGCCAAAGTTAGAATTGTATATTCACCACTTTGTGAAAACAAGATGAATTGCAAGCCTTGCCAACCGTCAATTGGCGGTACCATATTCTTCAAAAATTTTTCTGTGTTTATTTAGCTTAATACAATGTAACTGCCAGCTTGCCTTGCTATTCATAATTCAGCTAACATATGTATGCATCCAGTACCCCCCTATGTTTACACTGTGACATAATACTTGCATTCGAAAACTAGGCAGGGCAATCATGCATTTGAACCCACAACTGCCTTAAAGTCAATATTCATTCCATAGGGGGCGGCCAAGATAGCGTCGATTTTGCCGTTCCCATAAGTTTAGCACGTAATCACTAAACTTGACAAATATTCTAAAGTGCGAAAATAGGTTTAATATCAATATTTTTCCACTCAAAATCCTTTGGAGTTGAAGAATCAACTCCAGTGTAAGTATTTTTGTATGAATACGTACAAACGGATCCTTTTTGAAACGAGGCTGTTTGATTAGACCCTCATTTTTCAATCGCAGGGTCGCCGCTATTTATAGCTGCGGCCCATAGGGGCAGGGGCCCGGTACCGCCAGAGTGGTTTAGCCTATGCACCACCGTTGAATGATTCGTTGACCTGCATGTAGCAAATCCTCCTCATGTCTCGGCGTCTTTAAAAACGTTGGTGATGATAGTTTTGGCAGGCACAATTATTCACCACCGACAAAATCAGGCAATTTAGATCGGTCGCGACTCCGTACGGGAATTCCCACTCGCCGCTCACTGATCTATTTATAACGCGCACAGTGACTTCACTGTTCAGCTCGTCCAAATTACTCTTCGCAGTTTTGGCGCTACTGATGAAGCTTGGCCGTCCACCACGCCTGGCAATATTAGCACATTTTTGTGAAGAGCGCCCCCCCAATTTTTCACAAGCAAGGCGGTTCTCGAACCACAATTCTCGCCTGCTTTCTTGTCATTAAATTGTAAGACACAACAGGCACATCACCAGAGTGCAACTGTGCGCTCCAGGTGGTCCCCAAAAAAGTTTTGTCAACCAGAAAAAATCAACTCAACTCCACTTTCTTAACTAGTTTTCTTCCCACTATTGCATTTGACACCATAAACGGTACACAATCCCGTGAACACGGACGTCATGCAGACAGACAGCATGACAGACAGACGAACAAACAGACGGACGGACGGACGGACAGACAAGACAACAGACAGACAGAATACAGACAGAAAAGTGATTACTACCGTCCTCTGCGACAAATTCAGGCGCGAACAAAAATCTGAGATTTTGACATCGGTGCATTGGTACCTGGGCTAGTAAACTATACTATGAATGTTAGCGTCGAAAATGTCTGTGCCTCACAAACGAGGGAATTTTTTAATTATAATAATATTATCGGGGATCCCGATCACCGACCGTGGATTCAACGGCTCTGGAAAGCGGCCTTCCACATGTGAAATGCCGGGAAATATAGCGCCATGTATTTCTACGCTCATCCATTATGTTGTTTTAATTGTTCTGCAAGTCAAGTTAGAGCAATATAGGTTATCTTCTCGAGGTGGCACTATTCATCACGGGACGACATAAACGTAGCATTCCAGCTCTGCCTTAAGTCCAATCTAGGATCACAATTCTAATTACAAATCGCTTTACTTAATGATAATACTCTTTTCTTAGCATTCTCGTTTGCAGATGTTGTGTTCCTAGAACAATTACCACCTAACTGTACCAAAATCTCAACTTTTGAAAATTGGGCGAAAAATGTGCCATATTGCTTTAATAATTAAACCCTAACAGTACCAAACACTACAAAATACTGACTGCACCGGTCCCCATGTGGTTTTCCATTGCATCATCGTCTGAACACGCATAAGGGCAGGAAATGCCTGGCCGGGTATGATCTTGATGTGGCTGCCATAGGTAGACACAGGAGTGGTGCACGGTGGTTTGCTTGGATCGAATCCGCCACCACACCTCGACCCTTCTCTTTCTCCCAGGGGACCACAGATCTAGAAAAAGTAGATTCCGGTCTGCTTATACCAGCCTGTACAAAATATTTGTCCCCACTACAATACGCACAATTGGGGTATAGTGAGTGAGTGAGTGAGTGAGTGAGTGAGTGAGGGAGGTGAGTGAGTGAGTGATGATGATGATTGAGTGAGTGAGTGAGTGAGTGCGTGGGTGAGTAGTTGAGTAGTGAGTGAGTGAAGTGATTGAGTGAGTGAGTGAGTGAAGTGAGTGATATGGGCAAAGGCAAAGTGACATAACTAATAAGCTAGGAGGTTATTTGGTTTAATTTCAAGCCACAGGTAGGCTATATGCAAATCGTATCTACATCTACAACTTAGGTACCCAACCAACCAAGTCAAAACAAACTGCTTATGTCTTATGCCTGAATGTTTAAGCAACAATTTCCCAAAAGCATTACAGAATTAGTTCAATTCAATCCTATTCTGGCTGTAAATGTTGTGCAATTCACAATGTCTAATCTATTTTTATTACGCAACACACACACAAAGGTACAGACCAATACTCAACCAAGTGTAATGAATCCAGAAAATTCATCAGCAAGTCCCAACAGTTTCCAACTCCACAGACAGGATGAAACCTCCTCCTTTCCAAACAGACTATCGATACTCTCAACTGCAACATTCAAGCATAATGTTACACAACCTGTCCAGTCGTCCCCATTTTCCGTTTTAAAGGTAGTCAAAATTGGTACCCCACTCAAAAAACCAGCTACACAAACATGTTATAAGTAGGGGTGAAGTGAACTTGGCCTTCTGCACATGAGAATGTCAGGTTTTACACTGGCACATCACCCATGTGATTTGCATGCTTGCCACTGTGCCGTTTACTGTACTACATCCAGAAATAGAAAGAGCAAACTAAAGTGGGGGCCTTGTCGCAAATCTGCATGGGTTTTTCCACATCTCCAGTCACTCATAACTCGCCGATTACACAATCCAAAATTTTCAGTTTCACCCAACTTAATGGATTTTTCAGCCTGTGAAATTATTTGAAGCAAATATGCGAGCTGATAACTCCTAAAATGACAGTGCCAATCTAGCGCTAAAAACGGGGGCCTCGTTAATACAGTATGCACATGTTTTAATACCTCCATGAATTCATTGTTTGATGTTTGTATAACTAGACCTGATATGGTCACTTTCATATCTCTCCATCATAAATTTTTCAGTAAGTAAATTTTTCACAATGTATAACAAGAATTACTTGTTACAAAATTGGCCGTGATAAGTCACAACCATGATGGAGTGTGGGTAAAGCTTAACAGACTTGTATGCAGATACCACACAATCGGTGATTCATGTGAATGGGTAAGTGGTGTTGTCGATACATTTTATGTCGACACGCGACATTCATGTCGCCATGAGACATATTACGGCATGTTGCCATATTTTCTACCGAATCGACACACGAAACCGGGTTAAAATTACAAAATATTGCAATAAAACCTCTAAATTACAACCCAGAGGTGTATTGAGTCAATCCCACAATGCACCAGTTTTGGGAAATTTCACCTCAACAGGGTCATGTGATCCCACAAAAATCCTATTCTTAACACATAAAATCCCGACTTCTATGCTCATTTTCGGCCACAAAGCATTAGTACTTAAGGAATTTTTAGCGAGATTATGACATGTCCTGTGGTTCTTAAACTTTTTGGAATACTTTTTATCCCTAAGTACTGACATAAGTTTTGTACAGTACAGTATAGGCACAATGCAATGCATTGTGGGATTGATTCAAAACACGCTCTGATTACAACCTAAGAATCTTCTTTTCTTACCCTTTGATTACCATGATGATTACGATTCCCAGTTCCAGTACCAGAGTACGAAAGAATTTATTCTGTTATATTATTACACCACAGCCATGCACTTGGCTCATGCACGTACATGTACGCACAGAGCTCTGCGCGCATGTTGTTATGGGGTATTTCCCCACGACATCGTATTTAGACTGTAATTCACACCATTTGCTTCGGTTTGGAGGAATAAGAGATGTCCTGGGCAGGAAGGTGTATAAAACTTAGTAGATAAGTGAATACATAAACAAAATACTGACAGCAATAAACTTCACATGACGATAATATATTTTACCCATCCAGTAGATAATTACGGTTAACCGCGATCATTACATAATATTCTGAGAATCGCCTTTGTTCATGATGCTGAATCTGCTAGTAAGGCTCGAGTAATTAAACATGGTAGCCGGCCAACGATTTGGATAGTAATTGGGTAGGAATATACTCGCACTACAGTTGGAAGAGTTAATTAATATTTAACTTTCAGTACAACAATTTTCAAGAAAAGGGTACTTTCAATTACTCCACAGATTGGGAAAGCTATTCCAGGGCAACTTTTTGGCATGTTAAAGGTGCAACAGGAGATTTCAAATAACAGGTGTGCCTAAAAAATGTGAAAATTCTGATTTTCGCACTGGTGTAAAGCTTTCTACCAAAAATATCCCTATCTGAAAGGATTAAGCTGAGAACTGTTTCTTTGGTACAAAAATTGTGTAATTTGCAATTTCCTATAGGAGCAAATACAAAATTCAGCCTATGTTTTCTATTGAAATACATGTATAAGCATAAACAAATCACTTTTTGTTTTCATTTTAAGTTATTTCTGTAGTGAAATAAAAGGTAACTATTAAGTGTCTAATCTATATGCAATCACTACATATCACAGAAAATATGCATGGATGACATGAAATCTCTCGTTGCACCTCTAACTTGTCCACATGGATAGAAGATTCCAATATTGTAAATTGTCCAGTGTAATATGCTTATTACGAGTATGTTGCTTATATTGCAGGGTGATTTGGGTAAGGACACCCATAAAGAATCTGATTTTTATTGATTTTCTTGTCAGATTAACTTTAAAGGTGGGTGAAAAAAATTAATTCAATCACAATTTATTCAAATTCACTCAAAATTAAGTTGCTTAACAGCATCTTAGGCCGGGGTCACACAAGAAAATTGTCGTAATAACTCGATTGTGACAGGATTGTAATAAGTCAACGACGACTGTGGTCACACGTATTATTTATTGTAATCGTGTCGCATTAATTTTTTGTCATACCAAAATGTCGTATGGTGTCAATCATTTCACGTTGCGACGGCAACGGTCGAGGTTCATCGGGTTATAGTCATGATAGTTGTTTGGCGGCAATTCCATTGGCAAAAACATTAACGCGATTGTTAAATAAAGCCTAGCACACGCTCCTCTTTTACCAACTTACAGGTTCAATTTCGAGATGCAAATGTGAAAGGTACTACTTGATCAATTCTTTTTCCTTTTTTCTTCATGAATTTATATATTCCATCCCTGATTCCATTGAGAAATCGGTTCTTTCAAGGTGTTAATTCGTATGACAACATCTGAGAATGTTTACTTCCGGTTTGATTTTCATGCCATCGCGGTGTCAATATCAGCCTTAGTCGCGCATATTTAAGATCGATGATCAAAATTAAAATTATTAAATTAAAAGTCAGATTTTAAATAGACAAATTTAGAACTATAACAGGCATGTGATTATGTAAATCCTTATTTAACTAATTAATTAACAATATTTTGGCTTATTTATTAAGTCCGGGCGAAAATGTGGGAACAAGGATGGTGACCCATGCAAGTTCAAATGAGGGTACATGGAATAAATAATGAGACGATTGGAAAAATACTGGGGAAAAATAAATAAACAAATACCTACAGATACCGATTTTCTTTATCCCCGAGTTTATGCCTATTACAGAAATGAGCAAATTTTACACGAATTTACACCTTGCAGGCATTGTTGTAAACTATTTGTTCGGTAAATGTAATTTGTGAAAACATTTCCAGACTCGATTCAATTGAAAGAAGATGTAAGGAATCTTCACTAATTCAATTCGTGCCAGGGACCAGGGGATGGGTTGCTATGGTCAGGTAGCAATTTCCGGGAAGGCGGAGCTGGACGAAGGGAAGGTCGCCGTCATGGTTGATGGATTTTTCGTATACAACGATGACGACATTGGGGTCACCCGTGCTTTTATTACAATCGTATCACAATAAATGCGACCCAACGATGAAAATTTTCGTCGTTGCCCGATTACGACACGATTACAATACGCCGATGAAAATTTGCGGTCACACGTACAAAATATTGTAGTAATACTACAATAAATTGGCATGTCGTAATTCATGTGACCCCGGCCTTACTATTCGACTTTGATTACAACTGCACATGTTACACTGGCCGAGTGTAAACAGGTATAACATTCTATCATATCATTACCAATCACATTTATCCTGCTATGTTGATTGACAGTCATGTGCACAATTGCTTACTTAATTCCATTTGGACTACAGGTGGTTTATTTGCCACCTTGACTAATGAGTTCATGGGGAGCTTCCTCCTGGCAGAAACAGTTGGCAATATCCAGATTTGTTTTCAAATACTCAATTTCAAATTTGGAATTTTTCTCTCTCTGTCATGGAATTGCTCTAGTACACAAACATAAGTATCAACAAATAGCTGCCTTATGCTTTATTCCATATTATCATGATTAGGGAATTTTAATATCAAGATATTGTCCAAGGTTATCTGAATAACACAGTTTCCCCAGAACAGTCACTGGTTCTAGACTGATCTATAGGTGTGTTTCTATTGGGGCCATTTACCGGAAAAGAGACGGATAAGGGATTAAATGTGCTCAATTTACAAGTGACCCTCCCTCACCATTTACAACCCGGCAAAATTTTCCTTCTCGAGGAAGGAAAATAGCAGCTTCACTTACCGGTAAACGCCAATAGAAACACACTCCGTTCCGCGAGAGTGCGCATGCAGGCGAGGAAACGGAAATTGATAATACCGTGTGATTACGATCGACGATAGGCCCTACGTGTGGACGCATTAGACTAGAGAGATGAGGGCCAGGATTCGGCGGTGCCTCCTCAATCTTACATACATCGCCTCTCGCCGCTTGTACAGCTCCATGTACGTTAGAACCCTTCTCTAACGTTCACGAACATTTAACCCATCTAACCTCTCATTTGCCTCTGAATTTTGACTGTAAAATGTCAAAATCGACATCAATTCTACTATCGGAGGTCCCGCAATATTTTTGTTGAAAAAGTTAACCCACAATGCTTTGCATTGACCTCAGTGTACGACCTTTTGCCGGCAAAGTTTTATGTGGAGTTGATCGACAACAGCCAGGGAGTATTTACCGGTAAACAGCGCCCAATAGAAACTGACCGTTATCCACCTTTCCTTGCTCTTTTCCAGTAAGAGATTTACCGGTAAAATACAGTCCTCTCAATAGGAACACATCTCTTGTGGGAAAAAAGATGTCAGAGAATTTATGTTTGGCCCAGTTAAGTTCTATTTGGGGTTTCTTCTGTCTGAGGGTAAGGAGTTGGGACTGGCAATGTTTTAATGCAGTAGCTTTACTGTACAATAAAATTGACTAGTCAAATACATTGAAATATCCAGTGGTGTGTGACCAGCTTTTTCTGAGCAAGGGCCAAAGGGGGGCACATATTTTCAGGGAAAGCATATAATAAAGTTGATTTATGCAATATGACTACTAGGCGGTCACCCGGCTTTCACGATTACCTGGCCTTTTTTAAAGTAATACTTGTTTGAAAAACATTTTTGCGATTACACAGCTTGTGGGGCACATTCGCACATATCCGTTAACCAATCGAACCTGGTCTTGTCGAGCTCAAGATGCACCCACCCACCAGGTTTCGTGAGCACGCAACCGGCCCGACCTCCGAGAAAAAGGGCGGACAAACACACAGACAGACATAGATATTACTTTTTGTTGTTATATTGGTGTATTAATTCCACAGGGGGTGCTTCCCCCTTCCCCCCTCTGGCTACACAGCTGTTTGAAAGTCTCATTTATTATGACAAAATCAGAATAAAACAAAAAATATCAACGGCGACACACTTTTGACAATTTGGATTATTTATACCATTGACTTCATCCTGTGTAAATTTTTATGAAATTTTCATTGCGGGCAAATTTGATTTTTCCTAAAAATTCCTAACACGTCTCTCTATGGGAAATGGCCAAGTAAAGGGGGCTATAACATTCAAATTCTGACCTTTGTAGGCCTATATGGCAAGATTCCAGCAATGGATTTTTCTGATTTTTGCAGAGATAATAGCTCTTTACTTATATTAGTTGTCAAAATTGTGTCACCACTGCTTAAAATTGCTCTAAAATAAAAGAGACGATTTGCATGGGGTCAAACAGCTGTGGTTATGCCACTGGATGTATCCATTCTGGTATCTTCCCTGGGTTGTCCATTTCAATTTTTGGGTGGTGAGGCATAGAGGGCATCAAAACTTTTAAGGGGAAGCATCCCAAACCACTTCCATTTCAATATTCTAAGGGTTGAGGGTAACAAATTAGCAAACTTTACTTGTAGAAAGCAAGTTGTTGTCAACACTTTCGTGAACTTAGAAATTAAATATAGAGGTCAAAATGCCCTGAAATATGGACGCCTAGCTTTGAACTGGTTCCACAGCAGCCGGAAACGAGTTAAGCTGGCTAATAATTCCGGTATGCGTACCTACCCAAATTCTCGATAATGTGTGAGCTGCTTAGGTTTGTGAAAATAGTTTGACATTGTGAATGGTCATTTTACGCTATGAAATGTACTGATCCTGATTCTAGGTATGATCATGGATTTATTGCGGGCCGGTTGAATTCTCAACACTATTTTAGTTGAAATATATATAATATCATTTTTAAGAAGGTAAAACAATCAAACCCAACCCGAAACCAAGTACATCGCACTGATGCATTACCGTGCATAGGCGTGTAGGCCTATGTTATGTATACCACGTACGTGGCAATGCGCAAGTGTGAGATTGATGCATGGCAAAGGGTACGTGACAGGCAAACGGCAAATATGGGTGGTCCTTCCCACCACAAGTCCTTGGGTCTGAGTTCTTACAACATTTCACCGCCGTATCGCTACATCATGGTATATTACACATCATTGTGGTGGGGACTGTGTGTACATATAACCAAGAAATAACGATGCGGCGGTCTCACTTCCCTAATCAGAGTGACCCACAGATCGCGTGAGGAAGAATAAAAAATTAATTGTATATTTTCATTCACACAATAGAAATAGTTGTGAATGTATCAGGGAACTTGTATGAATGCCTAAATATCCAAAAGTACTCCATACAAAGATGTAATACTCATAAATAGTTTTAGGTAAATAGTGATTGGCTGTATAGCTATTTCGTCAAGTACAGGAACAGGACTTGGTCTGATATTCCTCAATGATATGTACATGTGAAAATTATTACCATAGGGATGTTTTATTTAATGTGCGTGTAATTTTCCTGACAGCGGGAGAGTAGAGTTGGCCGACTGTGATAATCGTACCTACCCACCCAAATTCCGTTGAACTAGGTGGTCCCATTGGGTCGAGTTGGCCTTTTCTATTTGGGTAGGTACGCACACCGGAATTATTGGCCAGCTTGACCCCTTACGCCACAGCAGCCTTCAGTTCATTATCTCGTAATGCACTTATCAAAAAATGCCCCAGCCCCTGGGTACCCGTGAATGGCCGGGACTTGTACTACCTGATAGCCGTGGAGTTGATCCTTTTTTTTGCCCGGGTGTACCGGGCGTATGCCGGGACTTGTTCATTGAGTTCACGCATGTCAAAAAAAGCTGGGATTTTGGGTTGGGACAAACGGAAGCGCAGGTTTCTACAAAAATGTATAATGTAGTACGACAAAGCTACAATACACAAAATTGAAAGCAGCAAAATCAACAAGGCGGTTCTCGAACCACAAAGGTCCCCCGCCCGTCGCGATAGTAAATGGAGGGAAATATAATTTTAAGATCACAGGGAGAATTGTGATGGAAATAAGTGGTTCTCAAACCACTGAGGCTGCTGCAATAGCAGTTGCAATTTGACGGGATTAAATGTTGACTACATTGACCATACAACTACTTGTAGTTATTTGACCTTAGATGACCCTACTTGACCTTGAAATGACCTTCACAATTTTCGGTTTAGAAATGTTGACCACATCCACAGAGTTTCATGACCTACCACATGTTGAGTTAGTTGACCTTGAATAACCCCACGACCTTGAAATGACTCAAAATTTTCGGCAATGAATGCTTACTACACCCATCAGTTTTCATGACCATACTACCATGTGTATGGATTTGACCTTGGATGACCCCTCATGACCTTGAAATGACCTTCAAATTTTTTGGCACTAAATGCTGACCACGCCCACCAAGTTTCATCATCCTACCACCTACTTAGTGGTTTGACCTTGAATGACCCCAACATGACCTTGAAATGACCTTCAAGTTTTTTGGCAGTGAATGCTGACTACACCCACCAAGTTTCATCATCCTACCACATTTGACAAGGGTTATAGCAATTTTATCCCATTGACCTTGAATGACCCCGCATAACCTTGAAATGACCTTCAAATTTTTCAGCACTGAATGTTGACCACACCCACCAAGATTCATCATCCTACCACAATTGACAAGGGCTATAGCAATTTAATTCCATTTGACCTTGAATGACCCCGCATAACCTTGAAATGACCTTCAATTTTTTCGGCACTGAATGTTGACCACACCCACCAAGATTCATCATCCTACCACAATTGACAAGGGCTATAGCAATTTAATCTCATTTTTGACCAAATTTGACCCTATTTTGACCATATTTGACCTTTGACCCATGCCACATGACCCATCTCCGAACACATCCGCCGCCTACTTGAGCGACATCTATGGTGCGAAGATGGACACCCATACTTGCTTAGATAAAAAGATATCGTGTTTACAAGGTTTGTAGCAATTTAACCCTATTTTGACCATATTTGACCTTTGACCCATGACACATGACCCACTTCAGATCCAGGCCAACGTGGACTTGAGATACATCTATGTTGCAAAGATGGAAACCCACGCTTGCTTAGATCCAAAGATATCGCGTGGGACACACACACGCACGGACGAAGAGCATTTCTATAGTCCCCCTTCGCCAACAGAAGTTGGCGGGGGACCAAAAATGAATCGCACAATCGGGTTTGACGCATTTTTACGCTTTTGCCCGGCCAGCAGGGGTCGGGACTTGGCCTGGGTTTGACATAAAAATGTTGCCCCACAGGCCGGGACTTGGCTGGGACATGGCCGGGGAGTTGGGCATTTCAAAAACACACCTCGTGTGCAAGTCCCGGCCATCCCCGGGTACCCAGGGGCCGGGGCATTTTTTGATAGGTGCATAAGTGTGGGGGACCTATTGTCTTGGTTTCAGCTAGAATTTTGTTGGATTCAAAATACAAAGGCCATTTCGCTCCCCCAAAAAGGTCTCTAAACGTGATAATCACTAAATCAAACATCATGCATTCAAATCAAACTGTAAAATTTGAAGATCACAGAGCGACTTCAGTTCCAAGTGTAAATCGTGTAAATTAAAAAAAAAAAATTTTTCTTCCTGGGACATTCAAACAGGATAAGGGAAATGTTACACTTAGTTCAATCAAGTCCTGGGGTTGATAATTCCTTCATAATATAATGAGTATCCATTTAAATTTAAGACTACAAATTCCCAAAGATGCTGTACAGGAACAGACAGGTTGGAGCGGGCCTCATACATTGCACAGGTTTTCTCTTTCTTCACATTACATGTGCATTCAGCGTTACTTGATTTATATGTACAATATATTAAGGCCTCAAGTAAATGCTTTCGCTAATC
This sequence comes from Ophioderma brevispina, assembly GCA_023653785.1. Taxonomy (NCBI): domain Eukaryota; kingdom Metazoa; phylum Echinodermata; class Ophiuroidea; order Amphilepidida; family Ophiodermatidae; genus Ophioderma; species Ophioderma brevispina. Next base: position 70,920 of record JAMKCH010014246.1, read on the forward strand.
TTTCGAATGAAACACTTAGAGCAATTTCTTATTTATAAACAAGTTAATAATTAATTTCCAAGCACTGACAAAAACCTCAAATGAAGAGACATTAAATGTTAATCAACTTAGAGCATGCTCTGTCAGAAAATAGCTTTCTTTAATCACTCCAGGACAAACAAACCTTTGAAGACATACTTAAGATGGGGGACCACCAAAAAACAACAGAAAATCAAATTTTAAAATCAAATTTTCAGAATTTCTTCTCCTAACATTGTTTCATTTGTAGAGTAGGCTATGCACTTCTGATTTCTGCCACCCTGCATCCTTGTTTGGAAAATGATGTTATGTATATGAGCCTTGCATCTATCTAGGTATAACGACAGCGAGACCCAGGTTTGTAACCGCAACTAACGGACCCTAGAAATCTAGGGGCAGCCTTTTTGGGGGATGATCGATCCAGAATTTTTGGCTAGTTAATGGACAATAACTACCTATGAATATCAAAATTCTTTTAACACTGCAACAGTTTGCAGTCAGAAAAAAATGTAAGTGATAAAAATATTTGCAACAGAAAGATTCCTACAGTAGATGAAACAAATCCAAATGTTTTGCTGGGGTCCTTCATACACATGATGAGTTTGATTTGAAAAGAAATTTTAAATTTTTCATGCCCATTTTCATTTCTCCAGGTGATATCGGATAATGCAATATGATAAATGAGTGAAAAAAAATGGCAATTGAATTAGCAGGTAATTTTGTTGAAAAATGACAACTGAAAATAATAGGAGAGAAAAAATTAACTGTAAGTTGCAGGAAATAAGATTCACAGATGAAAGAAAAGCATACACAGTTGTTTGGAAGTCATTTATTATGACAAAACGAAAATAAAACAAAAATTACCAACGGCGACACACTTTTGACAACTAATTTGGAGTATTTATTATTCCACTAACTACATCCTGTGCAAATTTGATGAAATTTCATTGCAGGCAGATATGATTTTTCATAAAATCAGTTTTACATGTCTTTGTAAGCCTACAAATGTATATAATATAGCAAAATTACCAAAATTTTTCTGATTTTTGCGGCGGTAATACTGTACTGACCCTAGTATAGTCCCACCCGTTTTTAACCTGAAATCGGCTTGATTTAGGGGTTGGGATAATAATGGGATCTCCACCCTAACATGAAACACACAAGCATCAACATTTCAGCCTTTCAGAGCTAACTTATTCCAGATGAGGAGTGTGATCAACAACAAGAGCGGTCACCGCTCGTGTGGATTCGTGCAACCTGCGGTTTGGTGGGTTATGACCCCCCCCCCCCCCGGGGGGAAGTGACGTACCTGCTCCTACCGACCCTTGATATCAAGGGCTATCGGTGAGAGATTTCTTGCAAAAAGGGGGTCATTCAGTGTAGAGGAGAATAAAATGGGGGCATTCGGCGTGGAAGAGAATAAACGGGGGAATTTTGATGGCTATAGAATAATCCTAACTGATGAATAATAAATCCCCTACTCTTTTTGTTACACATAAAATACAGGGTGGATCCAAAACAATAAGGTTTTGGGCAAAAAAAGGGGGTCATTCAGTGTCAGATCCCTAAAATCTGGGGCTTTTACGGCATTTGGTGTGAGGACTTTAAAAAGGGGGTCATTGGGTGACAGATTGGTAAAAAGGGGGTCTATCGACAGGAGCATGACGCGTGCTAATCATGGTGAGTGCCCCCCCCCCCCCCCCCGGGTTGTGACCAGTGGTACTTTGCAGCCCGTTTTGGGATGACCCTGAAGGGAATGACTAATTGGTAACTGATGCAATGGAAGGCTGACTCAGAGATTTCCCGATGAGGGCGCACTCAATTTTCAAACAAAATCGTGTTTTTTGCATATTCTAAATGCTTGTCCATATACTAATCACTGTGTGAAATAGCTAAGCTCAACTCGAAGTCCTTCATATAGAAAATCTCGACTTTGTTAAAAAATTCCGGATCCGGAAATTTTGTAATATACAGTATCCTATGGCACTGTTATACTGTACATAAATGTTTACTACACGAACACGAAAAATCCGATTCATCTCTACCTTTGGAATTAAGCATTTTAGGTGACTAATGCTGACTATCTTTAATTAGTTCTAGATGACTATTTTAAATGAATACACACAAAAAATAGATTTCCAAAATCTCTGAGTCAGCCTTTAAAAATAAATTAAAGAATGATCCTTTCATTTTGTAATGATGGAATGGTCTAGTAATAGTATTTGGTAAATGAATATGCCTGTAAGATTAACACGCTGAAATCGTAGCGCCTCGCGATGTGCAGTGATCGGAGTTTTTGATTTTGCGCACTTTGTTTTCACCGCGATACGGGGATTCCCTATAGCTTTCCCTGTTTGGTTTCACCGCGGTGAAGCCCTCTGCATGTGGACGTAGGTCCTCTCCCGGCCATTTACACAGCTAATTGTATTTTTCGTATTTTTTTTTTAATTATTTTTTTTTACCTTTTTCTTGGAAGTCCTGGTCTCATCATGACGATTTCTGTGTAGAGCTGGACCTCCCCTCGAAGTATATGAGTAATGAAACAATAGTTGAATTTCTCACTGGCATAAATGAGAATTATACAAAGTCAATTCAAATTCCCATGTATGCATGCAGTCGAGTCATGCAGTCGAGTCGACCAATGTCTCCTCTTCTCCTGCGTTGAATTTTGCCAATGTAGCGATAAATGTTGGTTGACTAGTTTCCTTGATCTCTGTAGATTGGTAATTATAAATGCTGGCTTCGTAAGTGTACAAGAAATATCAAAATTCGGATGTTTTTACATGGCGATTGCCATCAATTCCGGGATCAATTCTCACCGCTCTGTGAGCAGCAAAGCCAGTTGCGTTTATAAGACACGGCCAGCAGACACTGTGTACAAAATGCCATAGACGATTCACATGCGTAGTAATAGCGCCACCATTTTCGATAAGTCACCTAATTATTTATGCAGTATGACGTACCTGGGAATGACGTAGCGGTACAGCGCCACGCACGACTGGTGATCCGTAAGTCACATATTTCATGCAGCATACCTCCACTTCTTTGATCGAGTGTCCTATTATTTATCCCAACACGGCTCTTCCATTGATTTACGTTACACCCTCTTATGCTAACCGATGGAATTGCATGAGGTATAGGCGCTCTCAGAGGAGTAACAGTGAATACTGAATCAGACTGGAAAACAGCCATATTTGGTAAAGAACACACCATATATGGATTATGGGGGTATTTTGGCGAATTTATCACTCAATTATGGTTATTGAACATGTTTTCCCGGCATGTTTTTAATGAATCACTATTGGGTTTCCAGTGAAGTGTTTTCTCGATGAGCCAACATCAAACATAACAAGGCGGTAAATACTTAAACTAGCGAAAATGTGTCTACTCAAACGAATTTTGTCTGGCGAGGCGATTGTAGGGATTCGTTGGCACGAATCCAAAAACCTGTACATGAACTGAAGCATGAACCTAATTAATTTTTAAAAGAAAATCACTGGAAGATACTACCAAAACAGCAATGATTGTAACAAAAATTGCATATAATCTATTTCCAGCAAAAAAAATTATGGTGTGATTATAATAGGATTTTTGCTATTCTTCAGATTCTTTCAAAACTAGGGGGTGGGTTTATAATCGAGCATGGGACTCAGGTCAGTACGGTACTTCTTGCATGCCCCATCAGTTATCAAAATTGTGTCACCGTTACTTGAAATTGCTCTAAAAATAAAAGAGACAATTGCTTGGGGTCAAACAGTTGTGCATAATTTACAAAACAAAAGAAATTTTAATTTTTTGGTATCACCCCTTCTACAGATAATGAAATTTTGAAAAGGAATTTTTTGGTATAACATAATCTTACAACATAAACAAGCAGAACTCAGATTTTTTTGCGCAGTGCTTAATTATGTCATGCAATTAATCACCAGAAAGAAAATGTGATCAAGTGTGGTTGACCATGGATTTAAACATTCCTATCGGCCTAAAAGGACAGGTATAATGAACACCATGACAGTTATAGAAAATCCTGAGGATCCCATTTTAAAGCAGATTTGATGGATTAGACTTTGAGCAAACATACAACTGTTAGACCTTCTAACTCAGCCGCAAATTCCTGAAGTGGGGTGTACATCAATACATTCCTGAATAGGCCTCCATGAATTCACTTCTTCTTGCCAGCACCGATTGTGCCTTTGGTATTAACAATGAAACCTGACCTAACCTAATTCAAAAACAGTACGTAGTGTACCATATCCAATCCCACACAAGAACAAAGGTGCACTCAACACCTATAAGAGACCTAAAATGTTTAGTTGGGAGCACAGTAGGCAAGGTCATCCTGTGTAATTAGTTTGAATCCCACAAATTAACCTAACATATGAATAAATTCATAAAACAAATAAAAACATGTTGAATTATCACATATAAAATTGGGTGGAACTATTTTAAAAGGGTTGGGTCATAATTTTTTGTTTTGGTTTAAATGTGAAAAAATATTTCGGTCAAGCCTTATTTGGGAAATAATTTTCAAAACCCTTAGCCAAGATCACACCAGTAGTTTCAACCAAGCCTTTCCAAATAAATTATTTATTTTTTTTTTTGCAGGCGGTAGATTTTTTGTCTTTTCACAATCACTCAAGATTGAAAAGGTCTGAAAGGCAAGTTTCTAACCTTTGATGTAATTTCAATACTCTTCAAAGAGGCAACACTTTTTTTTTTACATCAAGCAAAGCAACATAGATATGTTCTTTGTTATTGTCTTTAATTTTAACCTTTAGAGCAAAGACCAGGTCCAGAGTATTTCAACAGAGAAATTAATTCAGGCTTTCCTGCAGTAAAGCTGCTATAAAATCCAAACATTTTGGATGACATTGAAGTACCAGTTTTAAATATGGCCAATGTGACCAAGACCTGTAAAGTCAAGGACTCTTTGTCCAATCACATCCGAGATCTCTCTCATGACATGATGTGTGTCACATGAGACTTCATTTAAAGAATATTGGCAAAATTTTATGACACATGTTCTCCAGTTTTTTTCACTGTTGAGATTTTGATACGTTAAAGATTTCTTTAAAGACCTATCAGTGATTTACTGGACGAGTGAACATATGTGAAAACTTGCAGGCAATTAGTTTAAAAGTGAAGAGTAAGTCTGTATAATCTCAATAATTTACTTTTTCCAACTTGAGAATTACAGAAAAGGAAGAAACCGGCAGTGTTCAAGGATAAGAATCTCCAGTCACTTAACGTGGTTGTAAAAGTTTCCCCGTACGGACAATTATACTAAATAACCGATTTATTGGCTGCGCGTTTTGGCCAATCACACTTGCAAGTTATGTTAGAATACCATACTAGTTCCAGACATGCAAAATTAAATTCTGATTTTCCTGATGATTTTTTTTTGCGTTTATCTGATTTATAAAATCACTGATAGTGTCCTTTAAATGAACTAAAACTCCCTGACAGGGGTCCACTGTACACATGATCAACATTTCTTGAAACATGATTGCGAACTAGTAATTTACGCGATGCTAAAATATGTCCCCGCGCATGTCGCGATCATTAAATGTGATAAATGCAACTCAACACCCCACCCCGGCCCCTCCCCAACACCCCGAACACTCCACCCCCCTCCCTCCCCACCTCCCTCAAACCACCCCCACCCCCCTCTCCAACACCCCGCAACACACCCACCCCTCCCCAACACCCCACCCCTCCCCAACACTACCTCCAAACTCCACCCACCCCCCCCGCAACACCCTAACCCCTCCCTTAACACCCCTCAACCCCCAACCCACCCCAATACCCTTGTAATACAAATAAAAACGCCTTCCCTTTTCCACCCCCCGCACCCGCCATTTTCCCCTCCCCAATACCCCGCAACCACCCCCACCCCCGTCCCCAACACCCCGCAACATCCCTCCCCAACACCTCCCCCCGCAACATCCCCTCCCCACACCCGCAACATCCCCTCCACCCAACTACCATGCAACACACCGCCACCACCTCTACCCCGCCCGCCTCCCCACAACACCCCCTCCCAACCACCTCACCACCACCCACAACTCCCCACAACACACACCCCCAACACCACACCCCACCTCCTCCCCTACGGCATAGTAGCCTCATGTAGGCGAGGAATTTCGCATATCCTATGTACCATATCATAGTACAGCAATTACGATATTTAATTTAGCTCATTTTGCATACCTAAGCTGCATATCACATACTTTCATTGCCAACAAGATGTGCCCCATGATAGCCTTTCATGCAGCGCAGAATTTTGAGTATCCGATGTACCATTTTTCAAAAATATAGCAATTACGCTGATTTTTGCATTTACTTAGCTCATTGGCATACTCATTTGCCCCGAAATATGCCAAAATCTAATCAGGAATCAAGGGTCGAGTACTCTTCAGCCCGCTTCCTGCCACCACCAATACATCATATACACCTTACGGAACTCCAGAAAACTTGTATACAGGCCTTTGCAGGAAAATTCTCGTAAATGAATGCAAATGAGATTCTTAATTAGCATATTTTTAATGGCCACAATCTAATCAAGTCGAGAACTCATCACACCGCTTCTTGTTTTTTTTTTTCCACCACGTACATCATTGTTCACCCGATGGAACTGTATAAATCGTATACAATTTGGTTAACATATCTTCACGGACTAACGACGAACGGACCTACGGACGAACGGACTAACGGAAGAACGTACAAAGAACCGGCTGCTCGATTTCATCGTCCCGTTCCGAACTAGTTCAGCGGGGACAATAAGGGGTTTTCTTAATATCTTGAATCCCCAATCCAAACTAGCCTGTTTTTGTACAATTAGATGAAAAGGCAATGTTCATCAAATCGTTTTATCATTTTATCTTTTGTCCCCGCGAACGAAGTTCGGGAGTGGACTATAAATGGGCCTTCCCGTCCGTATGTCCGTCCGTATGTCCCGTCCCGTATTCCGTCCATATGTCCGTCCGCTGTCCGTCCGTATGTCCGTCCGTTATGCCTGATAAAATGTTAACCCTGGAACAGTCGGTCATATCTTTTTTTCTGGATGTTCTAGAGAGCCCAAACTTTGGTATATGTAGGAGGGTATACCCCCTACTCACCATGTAAATCATTTCCCCCAGGGTCCTCCCCTGGTCTGTCAGGGGTGTAGGGGAAAAAGGTCAGGGAAAAAGGTCAATATTGGGAACCGAAAAGTCAACATTGTGTACAATTTATCTAGAGTTCTGTAAGGGCTACGATGATGAAACTTGATGGAAAGAAGCAGTTTTATGGAAAATTCTCACCTGATTATATTTGGGTGTAAAATATAAGCTTAATAATAGCTAATTTGCATAATTTATGAAATTTTTCCCCGCAATGCCTGGTACAAGTTTTCTGGAGTTCTGTAGAAGGTGTATAATGATGCAACTTGGTGGAAGGAATTGGGTGAGAAGTTCTCGAACCTGATGATTTGGGCGAATTTTTTTTAGTTCTAGTTGTTATCATGTGGGTCATTTCTTTGGGTTTGCCAGCTGTTTAATTTCTTGGAAAATGTGAAAATACGTAAAATTCAATGGTTCGCCGCTTCCAGACCCCGTATGGGTCCCCCAAATTTAAAATGTGATCACAGGATTGTTCAAAATAGTGTATGCCAATTTGAGTAATTATCATATTTTTACTTAAATTAGTGAATTTTCAGGGATTTTGCATGCTGGATTTTAAGACTTTCTTGAGTCATTTTATTGAGTAACCATATTTTTTGGCGAAGGATAGTGATGGCCCCAAAATTTTAAGGGTGGACTGGTGCAGCTTTAGTGTCATTTAGTGATCGCGATATTACGCGGTGGAGACATATTTTACGCATCGAGTTAATAGACGTTCGCCTTGTTTTTTACTAACTTTTGTCGGTTAACATTTAAATGCATAAACAGATATTGGTTTCTGATATGTCTATAGGAAAGCATCCATGAATTCAAATACAAATTGGAGTTTTAAGTATATCAGTGATGGTCTTTATTGATAAATGTGTAATCGGATAGGATTCTTAAAAAGACATGAGAGACTAGTTCTAGAAATAATACTGGTTCCTACTCTACTTTTCTACTCGTTGAAAATAGCCTATATTTATAGGCTAAGCAAAAAATTACTTGGGTGGTATGATTTTCACACACATATTCTTAAAGGGATAAGCAGCGATGATGCAAGAGAATAAAAACAATTGGAAATGGCATTTTTTAGCGATAAATCGAAGACAATTATGTACAATTCCTATAACTATTTTATTGATAGGTCCAAAAACACCAACTAGTGAAAAAAAAAAATGAAGAAGAAAACTGAGGAGGAAATTTGTTCATACCGTCTAAGCAAATAGAATACAGCGATTGGCGTCCAAATCTACATTAAGGTAATAAAACAGGCAATTTTTAATTGAGTATGATGTTAAAGATGTTTTTGCCGTCTGAAAGAAATAATATCTAATGCAATATTGATTGCCTTATGAGCATAATTAACTAATTAATGTGGCCCATGGAGGTTCGGCCTGTTCGGCAGTGGTGACGTTGCTCGGCATTAGTGACGTTGTATGACTTTGTAAGTCAAATGATAAAAGAGGTTTGCCTAAGGAATGTCTAGGGTAACTCCTGTCAGAAAATCGGATATATAGTACGTTCCAGTAGAAAGCAGTAAGGATCGATTAAAAACTGGGTGGATTCTTGAACAAATATAGCTGAAAGGTTGGTTATGATGGCATTCACTATCTTTCACTGGCTACTTAATTTCAAGACACACCTATGTAGAACCTCAATGATTTCATTTTTCTCGTGGGGCCGTTCAAAAGGCTGCAATCATACGGAAGATATGCTTTTGGATATCAATCCTATGGTGTCATTTTTTCTGACTGAAAGACCTATTCATGTGAAACAAAATGTATTTTAATAACATGTTTAAAGCGCAATTATCTTAGCCTAGCATTTCGCTTTAAAGAGCTGATTGTAGGTTACAACAGTACAGAATAGCCACAGATCATGAATGTTTTGTGTTGAGGGCAAATTTTTTTACAGTCATGGGCACAGTATTTCTCGTTGTTAAATCTGGGATATTCACGGGAAAGGCCTTTTTTGATCTCAAGTCGGACTTTTGATTCCGAACTAGGATGACTATACCGTTTTCGCTATAAAGGAGGTTCACAAATGATAGTAACTGCCCTGTCTTTAATACACGATTCAAGCACCCTTTCGGTATGTTAGCACATCCTGCAGTATCTAGAATACAAATAACGAATTTGATGATTTTTTTCGATGTTTCGGATCACCAAATCGCGGGTTATGTCCCTTTAAAAGGCTGAATTCCGCACCTCAATGTGCACAGTCCTCTCTCAGTTTTAGTTGCCCGTAATGGAAGACTAGCTGTCCCAGTTTTCAAGCGTCAGCACAACAATATCGCTTGCACAATTAGCCGATTTGTTTGCCTACTTTTAAACACACCTACAATATCTTCACGTGGTCAAAGAGACCTTCAAATAGATGTTCACTCGGGCCTTATTGACCTTTCGGTTAGTCCACTGTAAATCATTATTTACTCATATTTTGGTTGGTGTATATTTTGAATATTTGTATAACAGTTTATGGAAATAAGAAAGAATAAATACCTTTACAGTCTTAGTTTGATACAATGGTGCTCCCTATTTGTTCACATATCTATTTCACCTTTGTGCTTTGTTTCAGTTTTAATGTTCCACAAATAGGTACAGTCACTTACAAAGCACACAAAGAATATGTGTAATTACAAATCACATGACAAAAGAATAACAGGTAAAAAACAATAGAAAAACAATCTAAGATCGAACCTGGCAGAATATGAACTAAAAACTATATATGCACAACTTTGACGTTTATCAAAAGCCTTGTTAATACATGCAGTACTGTTGGGGAATTATGCAATCATACTCTTGAACAGACATTAGAAATTTGAACTGTCCACTGTCAGAGAAGTTTTGCCAAAGCAAGAAGTAATTTGCATCTGCCTTATCAGATAACATTTTTTAACACCTAAAATCATCTGAATAACTTGTATAATTTTGTTTTGTTTTGCTTTGTCTTTTTTGTATGTTGAACGCTTGTTTGACATAACGTGGTTATTGTTTGGTTTTTTAATGTCAATAAGTGATCAATTGTGTCAGCAATCCTGGAAAATCACTCCTTTCCTTGAGAGTGTGAGTTCAAATTCTATCCAGTGATTTTTGATACAGGAAAATCAATTTCTTTCAATACTATTAATTCTCCACCCTGACCTGAAATTAAGAGAAGGTCAACGTTCAAAAATGGTGAGTAATTCAGTGATTACACTCCTTGACTCACACTCCTATCAGTTTCAAAGGTGTCATATGGAAAACTTTAAATCAAAAGATGGAAGAGTGTTTGCAGGTCTTGCACTAACGTGAAAGCTACTTCGAAGAGGGAATTCTGCGGTCCAACGTCCTCCTTATAAAATTAAGTTGGGGTTTAAGCTTGAACAAAACTTAAAACAAGCTTTTAAGGGCCATACTTCGGAATGTCAACACAGGTGACCGAACTTATTTGCCTCCCATGACAAAACCATCAGTCCTATAACAATTGCAAACATTATTTTTGGTTATTTTTGGACAAAATCTAAACATAAATAATGTTTTCACTTTTTGCTAGATTATGTTTTGTCATGGGGGCAAATAAGTTTGGTCACATGTGTACATCCCGAAGAATGGCCCTTAAGATTCAAAATGCTCTTGCATTGAAACAACTGCTGATTGGCCATCAAATAAATAAACATTCAATTTAAAGAGCGGGTCAAAAAGAGAAGCTGAATAACTTTCTTTGGATGAATTTTGAAAACTGACTCATGAATAGCGAAGTACACCCATCGCACCTGCTCTATAGCAATGGGTAGACTTATGCCTAACCACTACATGATATGACTGCTGCCTTCTTTTCTTGGCCTTCTTTTCTTGATTAATACCAGCATAACCAGGAAACAATGAACTAAAACATTTAACGGCACCTGTGTCAGGCGAGTTTTGGATACCGGCACCTCAAGAGAGTTCAACTCACCAATCCTCTACTCAACTGTCATGATAATGTGATCGTTCCCTGTAGTGTAAAGAAATACGCTGTTCAAGATGTTATTTTTATGCATATCAATTCGCAAAATTCACAAAAATAAATACCATGAAAATTACAGCTTGTAAAGTGTGTTGACCCTTTCATCTACTGCAAATTTTGTATTTAAAAGTGTCTTTTGAGATGGTGCATGGGCTTCCCAAATAACTGTAGTCCATCTCAAAAACCACTGATCTAACACCCGGCCTTGTTGTGGATCATCTGCTTCATGCGCTTTGAATATGGCCAGGGCGGAAAATTCATTTTAAAATTTTTGGTAACAAAAATCACCAATTTTGCACTAGTGCGTCGACTTTAACTGTCTGTAGGGGCCCTGCGGGTAACACTTACAAACCTTACTGCTTTTACTGGGCCCTTACAAAAATGAGTAGAACTGAAAATTGTTATTTTTGGCATAAGTTTCCTCAGGCAAAGGCTACCAAATTCTAAAGAATTTTTGGAATTCTTTTGCAGGGCTTAGAATCGCGTGGGAACATGGGAAGTAGTTCCCAGAAAAACCTTCAACCATTTGCAGAAAATCACTCAGGATCCACTTCCAACATGCAACGGGTTTAGAATTTGTAACACAAAATATCTACCTGTGTATATTTGTAACACTTTATATGATTAATTAAAAAAGCAAAACAAAAATGTCCACCCACTTACAATATTAACCCTACATTTTAACTCACAGAAAATGTTTGATCTTTGTTCAGATGTGTGCTAGTTCAAAGAAAGGCAACATTATTTAAGGTGTGCTTTTTGGTGCGGTTAAATGGATGCACGAAAATAGCCGTATTTGTGTTTCGTCAAAATGGGCCACTTTTCAGACAGTTTTCTCCCTTCAGACTATAAGACAATAACAATTGTAAAAATGTAATATAAATGCATTACCATCTCTATCTAGTTACAGACCTGCATTACAAACCTGTACCCTATCCAGTGTAAGGTGGAAAAAAAAAAAAAAAAAAAAATGGGAAGTTAAGTTCCCAGAAAATCTTCAACAATTTGCAGAAAATCAATCAGGATTACTTCCAACATGCAATTGGTTTTTTGAAATTGTAACCAAAAAAACCAAACAAAAAACAAAAATGGTCCACCCACTTACAATATTAACCCATACATTTTAACTCACAGAAAATGTTTTACCTTTGTTCAGATGTTTGCTAGTTCAAAGAAAGGCAAAATTATTTAAAGTGTGCTTTTTGGTGCGGTTAAATGGATGCACGAAAATAGCCGTATTTGTGTTTCGTCAAAATGGGCCACTTTTCAGACAGTTTTCTCCCTTCAGACTATAAGACAATAACAATTGTAAAAATGTAATATAAATGCATTACCATCTCTATCTAGTTACAGACCTGCATTACAAACCTGTACCCTATCCAGTGTAAGGTGGAACATGACCCCATTCTTTTGCCACCTTTATTCTCCACATTCTGTTGGAGGAGAGGCTCCAAGTTGTGCCTAAATCCGCTATAGCTACTATAGTCGATTCACCATAGGGTTCCATTATGACATTGGCCTTCTCTAGTGTCCTCTCAATTTACTTCATCAAAGGTCATGTTCCACCTTATAGTGAACACACTATAGACTGCTCCAAATCTACTCATTTGAATGTGAAGGTTTGTGTTCTTAACAGCTGACATTTTTTCCCTGAGCTGGTGGGTGGGGTACAGTTGCCTTTTGCTAAATTCAATGCGGTGCTTCAGTATTAGTGCATAAATTCTGCCGTTCATCAAAAACCATATCCTGGATCACTATTTGCCTTGTTCTTACATAAGTGGGCGACCGTCCTCAGACCTCTTTATTGGCTATTAAACAAGAGTATAAATAACAACCAATCAGAGAGTGTGCCGGGTTGCCTTTGCAAGTGGCGACCCTGAGCCAGCCATGTGGGCGATCAAGACAGCCGAGGTTCTCGCCCGGCGATAAGCATGCGTGTAACGCCCGGTGCTTGTTTCTTCAAGATCCTGATAGTGTCTCAGATGATACACTTAGCATTGTAATGAATTCTTAGGCTGTGAAAATCAGATTGAAGTGTCTGTCCTTTCTCCCCTAACCTCCTTAACCCAAAAAGAGGACAGAAAGAAAATCAAAGATGGTGATACCAACACAAATTAAGTTGGGACACAACAGAAAAAAATTAAAATATTGTTTTTCATATGGTTAAGATTAAGTCCATATTTGGGAATCATGATTAACAACACTTGTTTAGGGTGTTAAAGTAGTTGAAAGTATTTCAGGAAGTTTCCAAGCATTTCAAGCATCATTTTTCCGGATATTTTTGATATCCTGGCATTACACATCTTTGGATACAGCTTTTTTCCAATAAATTGCGCAGTGTACCTTGTAAGATACTGCTATTTTATTCAGTGAAGATTGCATTTTCTGTAAGGCGATAGTGTTATACATGTGCACACCACTAACTGTTTGCTCCCGATGCTTGTGACGGTGGCTCTTGCGACAAATTCATAAGAGGGCTATCTTAGGAGCCAATGACTTGGAACTTTGACTTGAACTTTGGACTTGTCTGTTGATGAGGAACTTGACTTTTACCAAACAACAAAATGCCCTGCCCTGGCTTGACCCTCCTTTTGTCACACCTTTTGAAAGAATTTCTTGACCTCCAGAATGGTACACTATGAGCTAGTAAAATCTCAATTCCCTTGGCACAGTTCAGTAGCTTTCATTCACCAATGTATTTAGAAAATATACCCCCTGGTTTTTGGGTATGATATATGATACCCAGATCACACAAGATAAGTTCATGTCAATGCATGTACAAGTACAACCCAGTGAACTGTGTCCTTGATGAATGAGCATATTGCAACTCATACTCATAGTGGTATTTGTTGAAAAATTTCTTTGGAAATGGTCAGTTAAGAGATTAGCATTTTCATTGGGATGCAAAGGTCAACTAAATATTAACAGTTAAAATTCCTGTTATGTCAGTAAGACCTCTATAACCTTAACACTGTTCCCAGGAGAAAGGGGTAAAGGGGTAGAAGGTAAAGAAGATTGGACATCTTGGATGGGATTCAAACCAGGGACCTGGCCCCGGCACCCCAGCCCCATGACCAGCGATGGCAAGCCATGAGGGTGTCGCTGGCCTGGCCAGCGATTTCGTAACCATATGTGTGTTCTGTTCGTATGATGACATCATCACATAATTTGGGACTTATGCACTGTGCAGCCTCAGTTTAGTTTTAGCGAGTTTTAGGCATGTTAGGGTTATTTACATTTTACAAGCAAATAAAATACAACATTCACTGAGTGCATGTATTGTCTGCCATCACAGTTTTGTAAAAGGGGACAACTTTTAGGTCACATGCGGTCATCAAAGTCGCATGAGGTCACTAAAACGTGGGACACTACCCAAGGATCAATGTATCAAAGTGGCATGAAAACTGATCGACATAATATGTAGATACATCAATTTGGTATTCTGACCATTTTGGGGGCCATGACCTTTAATGAACTCCAGATGACCTTTAATCCCAATCTTGAAGAAGGGCAACTTGTGGGGCCCTACCCAAGGACCATTACATGCAAGTGCCATGAAAATGTGCATTTTTTACCACAGTCAGATGCATATACACATTACGTGGGAGCACGTGTGGTCCAGTGGAAAAGCGCAGGACTCGTGATCAGCAGGTCGTGAGTTCGAGCCCTGCCGCGGCCAACGTGTTTGTGTCCTTGGGCAAGATACTTAGTCTCAATTGCCTCGTCCACCCAAGCGATAATTGGGGAGCTGTTATGGGTGATATTACAATCTAAGTGCTGATAGGGTTGTGCGCTTAGCCAGCTGCCACCTAGGTGAAGCGAAATGATTGTGACGATTTCCTGACGGCAGCGTAATAATAATTGGCAATAAGCGCATTGAGACTTCGTGTGTAATGCGCTATATAAGAATGGTTGTAGTAGTAGTAGTAGTATTATTAGTAGTAGTAGTAGTAGTAGTTTTATTATTATTATTATTATTATTACCACAGAGAGGCACAACAGATACACACACTACCAAAGCAATTCCTATGTGCCCTCTAGCAGACGATACAAAAAAGAAGAGAAATCAGGTTAACGATCATTGCAGTGTGCTCCTCACCAATAGCTGATGCATCACTTTAATTTGCAGAAGTGTTTCTAGTCAAGAGATTGTTGCCATTTAATGGCATGTACACACATTCCGTGAGGTGCAAAGGTCATTTGAATGTTGGTTGGTGAAGAAGCTGGGATTTTATCTTGCGGTTGTTTCAGGCCCATCCCAAGGTGAAATTTTTCATTTAGTTAGAATTATGTAGAATTAGCTGTTTCTTCCACGTACTCTAGGAATCGGGAGAACCTTGCGTCATTTTTATTAGGCGTCATGGGGGAAAAGGCTTACGGTTAGAGATAAACGGAGATGATAGTAAAAGCCTCAATAAGGGCATGCTATCAAGAAAATCTTAACTAGAGCTGTTTGAAAACATAATGTTATCAGGGGTACCAGAATAGGGGAACACAGCTTCTTAATTACACATGTTTTTTGTTTTTTACAAATAACTACTAATTTTGAATAGAAAAAAAAAAAAAAGGAGAGCTGGAAAGAATTCTTATTTTTATGAAACATTTTTTTTTTTTTTTTTTAATTTTTTAGTTTCTTTATTTTATGGTAATCAGAACAAAAAAGTTACATTTCATACCAGAATCACCCTTAGGGACTGTCATGTTCTACCCCCTTTTATATCTTAAAAAGTTACGACCCCCCCCCATAGAAATAAATGAACATTCCTTTAAAGGGCAACATCAGGCAGATAAAAATTGTGACTTTAACTTAACAGCGGAAAAGTAGGGGAGGTGCAGAGATACTTTCCGTAATTTAAACATAACCACATGTTTGCATACCATAATATATGAATCAAAGTAGTGGTAGTAAACTGTTTCTTATATATGAGAGATGGCAATGAGGCAAACAATGCAAAAAAAATTCATAAATACAGGTGAAGATCACAGAAACCTTTATTTAAGCCATATGAAGTTTAAAATTAGTTTCAACATTCTAAGGTTTTGGGGGAAAGTGCGGAAGGGTGAGGGTTTTATTTGTCACTTAATGGGGTCACCCAAGCTTTCATGATTACATGCTTTCGGCCCAGCTGGATGTACCTCTAATGACCTTTGACCTCCATTGGTTCTGTTGCTCAGGTACCATGTGCTCATAGTAATTGTCAGTATTCATTGGGCTTGTTATTGTCTACGATACACCATGTAGTACTGTCCAACAAGAAATGACATTGAAGCCATTGGGTCGCGTCTTCCTCTGTTTACACTTTTGTAGTGCAAAAATATTGGGGTTGAATTCATCTTGACGGGACTCAATTGCACAGGGGGGCCCCCACCCAAGAAAGGGTAGCAAGCAATTGATTCCAATACCACATCATTTTTGATGGAAACGTGAGAAATTGGCTAATTGCAGGGCCAAAACAACCCTCCTCATGAAGCCATTATCCGAGGTCGAGATTGCTTCCATCTCGGGGATGGGAGGAGGGAGGTGAAGATCGAATTCGGCACTGACTGGTATTCAGTTATATTAGTCTACGTCTACGGGGACCCACATCTGTGTTACACCGCTGCATGCGGCATGTTTTTGT
Source organism: Ophioderma brevispina (assembly GCA_023653785.1). Lineage (NCBI taxonomy): Eukaryota > Metazoa > Echinodermata > Ophiuroidea > Amphilepidida > Ophiodermatidae > Ophioderma > Ophioderma brevispina. The sequence continues at coordinate 87,688 of JAMKCH010014246.1, forward strand.
GTGAATAGTTGATTTTGAGCAGAGATGATATTAATTGTGAATTCTGATTTACATTCAGACAAGCAAAGCCACACATTGAACATTAATGTGCAGTTAAATCACACCGAGAGTTGTAGAGGCCATGCCCGAGGTGTGAAACGTACTTTTCAAAAACATGTTTAAATGAACATTCAGCACAACCAAAAGGGGTAGGCATACAGTGTTACCCAGTCCTTAGCTTTGACCCTTCAACACATACCATCAAACCTGAGATTCAGAATTAGAAATTTGTTATTTTTCTAATTTCATCTGCAAAATACTTTGATTGACTATCCTATTTAAGATAGACAAGTAGTATTTTTAGCATGTGGTGCAAATTTACGGTTACCAGAAAATCCATAAAAAATGTAGTAAGTATGTAGTAATTATGGGAGGTCTCGTTAAAGGTTGCTTGTTCGGATCGCTTTTTGGGACACACATGATTTAACGGAAATAGTTCAATTTTGATATCAGGTGAAAGGCCGTATTTTTCTTCATTGTTGTCGGGAAATTTCAGCTTTCAAATCCATTTCTAACTCAAGATTAAAAAACTACCATTTTAGTGGTTAACCATTCAATATTAGCATAGTAGTGAATAGGGCGTTGCACTAATCACTATCGGGTCGAAGCTCAAAACCGCAAGTTTATTTCCCACGGTAATTGATGGTCATTGTGTTTACACGTGTAAGGTCTCTCATATTAAGTAGAGGAAATACGATCGACAAAAATCGGAACAAGCACCTTTAAATGAAATGCAATCAAATGAAATCTTGGAAAGGTATGGTCAATGGCTTTCCCATGAAACTAAGAAATTATGAGAATTGGGTGAGGCATCTATGAGGACATTTTGATGAAGCCTCAACTTTTTTTCACATTTTAGGTGGTTACAGGACTATTTGTCACCAAAACTTAAAGCCATTTAACAGCTCTAAAAAAAAAATATAATGTATTCTGGGTTCCTCACAAATTGCAAAACTTTATAGAGAGGGTAACTTTTACAATTGTCGCCAAAATTATGGGACAAAGTGCTGTTTTCATGTATCAAAAACTACTTCTCAATTTTGGCAAATTTAGCATAATTTTGATAGAACTTGTATAAAAATTCAGACCAGTAAACAATTTTAGTCTCATTTTCATAAAATTTTTGACTATTTTTAGAATTCCAACTGCACATCCAAACTCAAGACAATACACAACATGCATTCACTGTTTCACATGCATTAATTGGTCCAGCATCTAACTTAATTGCCAAAGTTAATGACCTGAAACGAGTTAGCTGGCTATAATTCCGGTAGGGCGTACCTACCCAAATTCTCGATAATTTGTGTGAGCTGCTTAGGTTTGTGAAAACTGTTTGACATTGTTAATGGTCCTTTAACATTTTTACGCCATAACTGTACTGATCCTGATTCTAGGTATATGATCGTATATTGCGGGCCGGTTGAATTCTCAACACTAGTTGAAATATATATCATTTTTTAGAAGGTTAACAGTCAAACCCCACCCGACACCCAATGCCTCGCACTGATGCAACACCGTGCATAGGCGTGTAGGGCTATGTTATGTTTTCCACGTACGTGGCAATGCGCAAGTTGAGATTGATGCATGCAAAGGGTACGTGACAGCAAACGGCAAATATTGGTGGTCCTTCTCCCAAGTCCTTGGGTCTGAGTTCTTACAACATTTCATCCTCCGTATCGCCGCGGGCGTATCGCTACATCATGGTAATAATGACACATCATTGTTGGTGGGGAGCTGTGTGGTATAGGCCTATAACCAAGAAATAACAATGCGGCGTCCACTTCCCTAATCAGAGGGCCCACAATCGCCGTTGAAGGAAGATAAACATGAATTGTATATTTTTCATTCACAAAATCAGAAATGTTGTGAGTGGTAATCAGGGAACTTGTATGGATGCCTAAATATTCCAAAGTCCTCCATACAAAGATGTAAACTCATAGATAGTTTTTAGGTCATAGTGATATTCCTCATAATATGTATACTGAAAATGATTACCAAGGGATATTTTATTTAATGTGATTTGCCTGACAGGGGAGAGTAAGTTGGCCGACTGTGCCCATCGTACCTACCCACCCAAATTCCGTGAAACTAGGCGGTCCATTGGGTCGAGTTGCCTTTCTATTTTGGTAGGTACGCATACCGGAATTAAATTAGCCAGCTTGACCCCTTACGCGTTTAATGACAACACTTTCTTGTAGCTAATAAATTGCCCTTGTTGGATTAAACTTACAACAAAATGCACAAGGGGTCTTGCATGGAGCCCAAATGTCTCCCAGACAAGGACAAAATGGCCAAGATTCTGAATATATCCAATCCATTCTGCCATGGGGGGGGGGGGGGCCAGGGCAGTTAGCATACTCATTTGCCATCAAGACTGCCCTTTGGTACCTTTGGTTGGGTTCAAGGTGATAGCTCACAGACTACAAGTAGGTTTCAAAGTTTTCCACCCTGGGAAGGAAATGAATGATCTTGCAGTCCTCGCCCTTTCAAAAGTGGTTGCCTAGCTTCTTTCAGATTACAAAACTTATTAAAATGTGGGGTGCAAAACCACCAAACTCCTCCCCCCCACGTCCTCCATCATAATGTTTATTCTGGTGTCAGACAAAGGGTCATATTTTTCACATTCCCCATGAAATTTAGGCCACATGAAAATGCTCCTCTGGAGTCTGACATTATAACACAATGTATCACATGTGGTCAACCAACAATTTATATAGTAATGTTTTTTCTTCTTCTGCCAAGTTTAAGATCATAATGAACGTGTCGGTGTCGTATTTGACATTTTGAACTTTTTGGAGAAATTTGGCATACCTATTTGTTTTGTTACTACTCTCACCAATTCACCTCAATTCAAACCCAAAGTGGCTTAGTTAGTAAACTGTTAACTAACTATGACGTATTTGCAAATCTCAAATTGTTCACATCACATAGCAACTATTTGTCAAAAATCTATTCTGCGCCACACCCATATCATGTATCTGCATTTTTACAGTATTCACTGTTTCCCATAGTGACGTATTTGAGCAACATATTTTACATTCACAGTAGAATTGCTATTTTGTCGTTTTCACATAGTGACGTATTTGCGCAAACGCGTCACATGTTTGTTATTTACACGGTGAAATTGTTATTTTGTTGCTTTCACAGTGACATATTTTACTTAACATCATATTTTTTCACATATATAAATTGGAAGTTGGTTCATTCAAAATATTTGAAATATAACTTAAATTTTGGCAATTTTCCACTAGGTATTAATTGAAATGTTTTAACTAACAATATAGAGCAAATTAAAATCTTTAAAGCTGTTTTTCTCAAAATGCATATTTTGCAAATATGTCACTATGTGATGCGGCCAATGATTTGTAAGCTTCCACAGACAAACAAATCTCAAGCAGCTCCTAGAAGAAAAGTTGCCATCTTGAAAGTGTTCAATCTCTTACCAGTTAATGAAGGAGCTCTTCCCGGCAGAATGATTCCCTATCAGCAGCACACTGATCTTCTTGCGAGGGGCCAGCAGCCGCAAATCAAGCTTGTCAGCTATTGCTATCAAACCTGGAATGACCAATGATGGAAACAGAAGAGATTAGATGAGAAGCACAATGGAGCCTAGGAAACTGTTTCTGGGAAGTTTTACCTGATGCATAGGGAGTCTTTTGATAATTATAGCCTAGGCTAGTAGTAGTACAAGGGTTTCGAGCTGTACAAGATTTACCTGCCATGCATTGGGTGTCTTTTTATAATTAAAGGCTAGAAAGTACAATTGTTTTGAGATGTACAAATTTTACCTGTGTTGCATTCGATGTCTTTTTATAATTTGCTGATGTAGTGCATGTTAGTATCCATTGGTTACTGGTTCAAACCTTGGCTCATGCACCTGTTCAAAATTATGATAAGTCATGTAGGATTTGTGTTGTGATTCATGGCTCATACCAAAATTAGCGTGAGCCAGTTGACCTGCTGACAGTCTTATTCTAACATGCTCTACATCAGCGAATAGCCCAGGAAGTACTTAGTTTTGGGGCTGTACAAGTTTTATTTGCAATGCAAAGTGTGTCTTTTGATAATGATGTTCGATGAAGTACAAGAGTACCATACGAAGAACAAGTGTTTTGGGGCTCTACACAAATATTGGACTGCCCATCCAATATGACACGATATTAGATAGGCAAAACAACAAATCCTATCTTTTATTCTCTAATTGGGTGTCTTTCGATAATTTTAGCCCAGAGAGTACAAGGGTTTTGGAGCTGTATAAGTTTTAGACAATGCACTGGGTAGTGTCCCAGGAAGTACCTAATAGGTTTTTTGGGCTGGTCAACATTTGCTGGGTATCCAGTCTTTCAATAATGCTATCTATCAAACAATGAAAATATAAAGACGGCCGCCACCTCGCAGCAACACCCAGGTGCCTAGATGACTTCGCCCTAATAATAATATTGCTTAGACTTGGCTAGTCTTACACCTACGCCTACACTAATTCATGTAGTGTCTCAATCCCAGGGTTTGGCTGTCCTTAAGAGCTCACAGTGTCCTGAAGTCACCGTGTAGTTGTTAGCATCTTCACCAAATTGGAATGAAGTTTTTTACATCTTTTTGGGAATCATACACTAGATGTCCGTTTTGTTATAAATCAGAATTGAACATATTTTTCAGGTTTAAGAAATGGCTTTAACTGAACAACATTTGAAAATGTTGACTTTTGGTACCATATGGCACAGCAAAGTCAAATAATAGTTACCCGCCGCCCGCTCGCATCCCAAAATTGAAAATTTGGAAAATATTTCATTATTTTCAAAATTTTAAGCAAAATTTAAGTCATTTTTTTCCAAAATATCTAACCTTGAAAAGACTCATTTGATGCATAATGGCCCACAGCACACCCCTGTTAATTTAGTATAGACCTACAATCATTTGTTGTGCCTGTAAGTATGTGAAATATTGCAAATTTTTTTGTTAGGTAACACTTGGGATTGTCAACTAGACATCTATCATTCAAATAATGAACACATTTTTTTTCAAGGAAAACATGACTGACAAAATATCGCCTTTCCAAACATATTACTAGGTGTAAATTGTGTACTCCAAGGGGAAAATTACGTATCATCTCCTATTATATGAATATTAGATCTACATGAGAAAATTATCACTTCAGCTTCCTGGATTTGTAACACCCACATAATTTGCTTGCAAATTGGCATGCTTACACATGTATGTAAATCTGTACATGTACATAGCCTATACACTGATTTAACTAGGTGTATGTTGTGTACTCCAAGGGGAAAATGTCGCTAGTTTTCGCATTACGTAGCATCTCCTATTATGAATATTAGATCTGTATGAGAAATGATCACTTCAGCTTTCTGGATTTGTAAACCCACTCATAATTGCTTGAAATTTGATGCTTACAACATGTATGTAAAATTATTACATAGCCTAAAACAGATGGTTTGTAAACACGTGCACAATTTCTGGGTTGTTGTGACATTTCCATAAATCCATTCAAAATTGTGTTTCACACAAACTTGACCAAAATCTCTGACTATGAGTTCTGCTTTCAACTAATCATGTGACCAACAATTTGGTAAATGACATTTGATCATTATTCCATTTATAAAATAAAATTCAAGTGCCAGTCTACTCACAGTACTAGAATATGGGAATCTGTAATTTTATGGCATTTTAAATGGGAGGGGACACGATTTATGGGACATTCCATTTGAAAATAAGTTGGCATAATTCATTATATCCGTTGACCTACCTCTGTCTCAAAAGCTTTTATTCCATTAACCAAAATAACCACATGATACAAAGTAGCTTCGCGAAGGGCTATAATATAATTATTTCAAAATTCATACCCTCTCACTTCTCAACAGACAGATACTTGCTCTAAGGCGTATGAAGTGATGTTATGTTGACCGTTAACCCGCCCGCAAGTTATGATTTTCTGCCCGCGTTTGAGATCGTTGAAATCCTTAAAAGTTCATTATTTTGTATTTTCAAAAAAATACTCAGGTTTCTTCTTGCGATAAATCTTGTGAATGTTGGATTTTAGTACAGATTTTTTTTAAATCAAAGAACATTGCAAAAAATCATTTTAATGTGGGGTGGTGGTTGTTTGACACAATATTTTAGCTAATTAGAGCATGATGAAGGTTGGTGAATGGCTATTCTTCAAAACTATGAATAATGAATGAATGGAAAAAATGAAATAGTTGCCTAATTATGATTTGACCAAAAAATGTTACGGGAAAAATAACAGTGACTTTTCATGGGGCCCCTTTTTAATCCATAACCTTTGCAAATTTGATCACAGTAACGTGGAAAAAATTATTTTTAATAGTATTTCGTCCTGAAAAACAGGCAGGCGATATACGGTCATAGAATTCCTCAATTTGGATGTTGCCGGCAAAGAAAAAGAAAGAAATCCTACATTTGATGTTGCATTCACAGAATTTTGTTGAAAAGTTATGCGTGTGCAATTAATGCCTAGGCCTAGGAATATTTGCTGGAAAATGTGTTTCAAGATTATCCACTCTTTATAGGCATGCTGGGACCGACCACGGTCAGGCATATCAAAACAGTCAAGAAATCGCATTGCCTTTTCCGTCTCAAATCATTTCAAGGGGTGATGGTTGTCCGCCACTGTCTGCTGCTAACCAGATTAAACAATGAATAACTTTTACCAAGGTGTGCCTATCTATGGGGGAAATAAGCACACATGCAAACACCCTAATCATTAGGGAAATCTTTATAACCAGAAACAGCAAGAACATAGGCCTGCATGAGGTGATGAGTGTCACACAAAGGACAGGGCCTCTAACAACCAAGTGCCAAACACTCAAGGGTCCTCACAGGTGCCAGTTGAAACGTGATGCCCTATGGTCAACCTCTGTGGCATTGTTCTGTCTGGCCATCTCATTAGCATATTGACTGACCAGCCTGCAGCCTGCCGTGCTTAAGCAATCATATTAATGTTGCTGGGCAAAGGTTGTTAAGAAACTCATTCTGGTTTAAGCACATCATTAGATTTCATTGTACTGGTGAAGGTATGACAATTATTTTGTATCAAAACAGCGCCAGTCAGTTTCCTCCTCTACAACAAAGACACCCAAACACGCCCAATTTTGGCGAGGATTTTGTGTTGACAATAGGGGGCCTATCAAGGTACTTCTTTCACAGAGAAATAACAGGTTGTAAAAAGGGGCCAAGTAGTGATACAGTTATTCAATTGACATCAGGAATGAGAGGAAGTTTTTTTACACACACAAACACAATTTGAAACAAAAAAATCAAAAAAACTGTAAACCTGGTCAAACATAGCACCAAATTGTTTTAAAAATAAATGAAAACAAAAAACTTTGGCAAATAAGAACCTAAATCCAGTTCCACACCAGTAACTTTAACTTATAAATTTCAGAACCTGTCATTCTTGCCCCTACTGGAAATATTGAAAGAATGGTGCTGCAACCCTGTAGATTGCAAACATATTTCTGATGTTGAATTGAAAAATCAGAACCTTATTTCTGACACTGAAATTTTAGAACCTTATGATTTGTTGGTCATCTTGGCTAAATGAAAGCTAGAGGAAAAACGGGAAAATGGGAAGTTGGTGAAATCTCCACTGTGGAATTAAGGCTTAAAGACAAATATCAGTGATTTGAAAAATATGAAACTTTGCAGAATAGCTTCAAAAGTGAAGGATAGTCTGAGAATTTCATAGTTAACTTTTCCAGTGTAGAATGAAAGAAAAGGAAGAAAACGGCAGTGTCAAGACTACGATTCTCCATTCAATTACGTGTTGTAGTTGTGTCCGTATGGACATATGACTAAATTCTCCGATTCTGTCCTTTTAGGTTGCTTCTGGTCTCTTATCATTGGCAGGGTATGTTAGGATACCTGTATTGTTACGTACATGCTAAAAATTGATTTTTGATGATTTTGTTTCGATTGCTGATTTAGCAACTCACTGATAGTGTCTTTAAGTCAATGTCCTTACAATATTCTTGTAATAAAATTGATTCAAAGTTATTGTGCAAACACACAAGCTGGCATCAGGTCATGAATTCATTTGTATACAGAGTCCAAAGGACAATATTGGAAAGAATGGTGAACCCTTGAAATGAAACATTTCTGAAAACGAGGGTATTTTTATCCCCTCATTTGCTTGTGGTAACCGTGGTGTGATTGATTCTTTTGCAAGTTATTGAAGGAATACCAGGTAGACCACAGACACCTCCCAAGTGGGGCATTTTGATAGAAGCCAATGGTTGCTCACAGTTGTACAGAGACCCATGTAATGTTTCAAAATTCAACTCCTCTGAACCTATCAGACCTCATCATTCATCAAAAAAAAGGGAGGTATTAAAAGATACAAGTCTTTCACTTTGTACTATCCCATGCATGCTTGTACTGAAAGTATCAAAAACTGATTTACATGAAGTTTTTGTAATAATGATCAAGAACATCAATGATCTTTAAGGACTTCAATTAAAACCAAATCCTCAATGCTACATTATATTCCATTAGAGGCTACTCAAATGTCTGAGAGGTCTTTATAATTCCTTCTCCAACCAGCACCGGGACACCACCACCAACGCTAATGCATTTTGAATACAGTACAGCTGGCTGTCTGGAGATAACCTTGAGGGTGGCTTAACCCATCCAGATATCACGGCAATTTACCATATAGATACTAAACACTCAGTACTAGGAATAAAAAATTACTTACAAATCACACTAATTAAAAGACCTTTCAAAATCGTGCCAAAAATATTCAAGTACAAAAGAGCATAAGGTTTTCTTTTTATGTGTGTTAGGCTGACAGTATATGAGCATGATCACATGACTTAATCAAGGTACAATTTCTCATCAGAAAGGATTGTGGATTGCTTTAACTCATCTTCACAAGTTCCACGGCTGGGAAAATCAAAATTTCCAAGAATAAATGCTAGTCGTCTAATATTTGCAAACTTCTTTCCAAAATCTCAAATTTTCCCTTCAATTCTTATGTATTTCTTTATTTAAAGGACAAACATTTCGTTCCAAATATCAAAATTTCCTGCGATGTCATCCCAAATTTCCCACTTTTCAAGACTGTTCACAACTCCACATTTTACCACTGCACTCATAATTGATCACCTAATTTTCCCCTAAGTGATTTGGTGCAATATCTGTAGGCAATCAGGGTGAAGTCCTTATTTGGGGTCATAATGAGGTCAATTAAAACCTCACTGTGTCACCTATGGTCCACATGTGCCTTGTGGTCCTGGTCTAGTTAATTTCAATTGGGGTAATTACAGGATGTGGTTTTTAGGCTCCTGATTTGGAAAAAAAAAGCACTAACTCCGCAAATTGGTCAAAGGAAGTTTGCTGTTGTCTGTATCCCATATTTTGACAGATTTGCTGTCACCTAAAGACTCTCATTCACAGTTTGTTGCTGCATCTGATTTTGTTTTCATTTTATTTCAATTTTTTAGTCACACAAAGACCTAACTTTTTTATTATACTGAGGGTGTCTATTCTTCCGTTATTTGTCCCTGAGGTGGGAGAATAGGTTTTGTCTATGGTCATTTGGGCAAGAATTTGATGCTTTGATGATTGGAAACAAGAATTGGGGAAGAATTGGGATAAAATATGGCGAGGGGGAACAATTATGATTTTCTGGAAAAATAGACACCCCTGATTATACTGCAATCCTCTTCAGTAGCTTAGCATCATGCTGAATGATGCAAAAATACTAATTTCACTTGAAATTTATGTATGAGTAGCACAGCTCAAAATAATGCTTACTTACCAGAAAAGTGACTCTGAATTTGTCAAATTTCTCACAAGGTCAGAGACATTTAAGTCAGTTTTGTTATCAAGAGTTTCAGAAATAATTTTTGTATTGTGCCACTACCCTATGAATTCGGCAGCCTCAACAGAATAAACTGCAGAATCCCAGAGTTTCAATGAGCTTAACCCCCTGGGGTCTACCACCTTTTTTACAGTATCTCTGATTGGCTCATTACCTGATATATCAGGATATAACCTTTGAGTAACCAATCAAAATAGACCTATCATATATCTTCAGGTACAAACATTAAAGGTTTTCTTACCATGTTTCTGATTGGTTATATGTTGGGTTATTTGGTGTATCTAGCCAATCAAATCGGCCGGTAGACCTCAGGGGGTTAAATTTCTCACAAGGCATATGTGTGCATTTCTGAGGAAGGATCTTCCCAAATTCCCTTCTTTTTTTCAAGCCACGTTGAGTAGAAACAAACCAAAATGAGGAATTTTAGTGCCAGAATAGGGTGTATCATTGATGTACGGCTGTATGAAAGCAATCTATCAAACCTATACAAAATAAAGCCTATAAACTCCATTCAAACCAGTTCAGACTGATGGTTTTTTTGGTTTGAAACTACATCGAGTAGTAACCCAAAATGGGCATGGTGATTCACATCATGGTAAAGAGGTGGTGCAGTGTCCTAAGATTTCTTGCCATACAAAAATTTCAAGTTTGAGTGTAGGGCGAGTAACTGTGGGTTCACACTTCATTGATTATATGTATCGGCTCTTAAAGCTAGCCTTTCAAAGCATTGCGCAATACCCTAAAATGCATCCAGTGTGCAGAGAATGTGGGGTGAATGGCAGCCTCAGAAAAACTTGCTGATCCAATAAGATAGAACCCCCTTTAGTCTAATCATACGTTAATAGCCTAATAGCTTTACATGTATTTGCTTTTAGAGCGTTGCACCTCAGGGTGCCCTTTTACGCGCAGTGGAGTAACAAGTTTCTTTACGGGTGAATGCAGAGGGTTGGCACTTATTTCCAAGGGGGGGCACGCATGTATTAAAATTGTTATATAGTATAGCCTTATGTTGTTTTCACCTGTAAAGTGGCAGTGTCATGTGTGCAGAAATTCACCACTAATTTTTCAGGGGGGAAGATTCCCCATTCCACCCCCCCCCTACAGGGGGAAGTTCCCTGCCCCCCGGGTTACGCCACTGCTTTACGCTACTCAAAGTTTATTTAAAAGTAACAAAGAGTGCTCGAACAAGCGTAACTGATATAAACGCACTTCTTTGAACATGGCGCGGGCTTGACGCCTATGGATTGATGACAAATCAGCAATGGTATGCTTCTGTACAAGGAGAACAGTGTGAATTGTTAAAAATGTAATCATGCATTTAATGCACTGTGTTTGTCATTTACAACCAGACATGACCTTTTTTCCTTTCAACCCTGAAAAAGTTAAATGTAAACAGGTGGTGAGGCCATCAATGAGGAATGTTCTCACCTGTTGCATAAATTTGTAATTTAATGTTGAAGACCCACGGTCCATCATTGAAGGATTAATTAAGCCTGGTTTAAACCTGGGTCTAAAGCAGGGTTGTGAGAGGGCCCTGGAACAACAAAAATGCGGAAACGGAAAAAACGGGGGGAAAAGAGGGGACAAAAAGGAGTAAAAGTAAAAAAAAAATGCCACAAAACAGGCTGTGAAGAGAAAATCAAAGAAAGTCAAATTTGGAATTTAACAAAATTTCAAAAACGAGGAAATCCTCTTAACAAGGATATTTCCACCCCCCTGCTAAAAGTAGATCACCTTTGCCAGAGAATACTGAATCTGCACATGATTTAGGCACACGTAAAATCTTGATGATTTAAAGTCCATGGCCCGATCGGTATTAGCCTTGTCCCCAGGGACCCCAGATTTAAAGGAATGGTCTCAAGATTTTGGTATCAGAAGAAGCTACTATTTTTTCATTTTACCCGTGAAATCTTAGGGCTAAAAGGGTGTTTGGTTTGGATGTTATGAGTGAAAATATTGCCCATTTTGGTATTCGACCAATAATAATTTACACAGTAACGCTATGGGGAGACAAAAATATGTTTTTAGACTCTAACTTTAAACAAACTGGTTGAATATGGCACAAAAAACTTTACGATGGGGTTTGTTTTGGGGGGAAGCATTCTATCAACGATGAAAAATTAAACTTAAATTGGGCATCCCCCTTTAAAAAAAATCAAATATTTTTAGTTGGGGATGAGGATGTGTGATCCACCACATGAAAACTACCCCTTTAAGTTGATACCTGGAAACAAAGGTGTTAACTTTGGCACACCCTGAACAAGTGAAGCTTATAAAAATTATAGTACCATACGTATTCCCAGAACTTCAGGTTAGGACATCTGAAACCGGCCTCTAATACTATAAGAGTATTTGCTGATGACTCAAATAAATTTCATTCTACCTGAGTCTAAGTGTCCACAGCAATCAAGCGTTTTGATTTATCACTTACAGTATTGCATCATCTGTGGGACTTTCAACTATTTATGTGTATTCTAACGTGAAATAGTTATCACTATCATATTCCACAAATCAATCCACTATCCGCACTCTTGTGAAACCACAGGACTTTGAAATTTAAAGGGATAGTTTGTCAATTTTAGTGGAACATATAATATCGCTGATCTCTTCCACTAACCACTCCCTCTATGGCTACTCTTGTGGACAACATACAGATTTGGAAATTTAAAGTGACAGTTTGTCAATTTTAGTGGAACATAAGATTTACGAAGCATCTGTATGAGCTTTACATGGTTAAAATGTTTTGGACTTTTAAAACAACTTTGTTTCCTGCAGTCATCCCAAAATCAAAATGCATTAAAAATTACCATCAATATGCTTAAAAAATAAAAGTAATAGTTGTCAAAATAGTTGGAAAATGTGTCGTCTGCAACACATATTGATTTATGGACCATCAGCAGTGAATTTTTAAATCACATAATTTTGATTGAATTTATTTGCCCTATTTTTCGGCAATATTGTCACTCTGAGAGCTAAAATTGGGGAAAATCAAGATACAGAACGAACACTTGAGTCCCATTTGGGCCTTAACTTTAATTTTGTAAACTCCATAATTTGGTCCTATCCAATTCCACGGCCCTTATGATTGAAAATCTGGATGGCACATGTCCACTAAAAATATTTGAATACCCCATCAGGAATGTTGACTATTTATTCATTTCGATCAAATTTAAAACAATCTACAACAAAATCCTGGTATAAATGTTAGGACCAAAAAAAATCCTCTCAATGACAATTACATCACTAAACGACTTCCCCTTTAAAAGAGCCCCACCCAATTAAACCACATAATTCTCTGCATTTCAAAGAACATTGCTAACATACCTTAATTCCAAAATATCATTTGAATCTGACATTCCTTTTTAATGTCAGCGGTTATTGACGTCAGTCGAAACATTTTGCAGACTAGATAAGACGAAATAAGAAAAATTCAAGGTTCAAATGATACCAAAATATCAGACTTGATGGAATGAGTGATCGGGTAGAGGCTGGCAATGGAGGAGTGCCCCTTTAATACATCTCCAACCAAAATCCTATCTCCAGTCTCTTTCACTAACTACTTTGCTGTCACTCTCCTACTTAATCCATTATCTTGTCACTTGTCATAACATGCCTTTTGATGTCTGTGGCCCACAAGATTAAGTATTAACCCCCTGAGGTATACTGCTTTCTTACAGTATCTCTGATTGGTTCATTTACATGATATAGCATGATATAACCTCTGAGTATCCAATCAAAATAGACCTACATCTGTGCAAACCTTTAAGCTTTTCTTACCTTGTCTCTGATTGGCTAAATTCATCCTAGAACCCAATGTACAACAACAAAAAATCAGCCAGTAGACCTCAGGGGGTTACAAGCATTTTGTATCAGCCAGACATGAGATTTAATTATTGTGACTTGAATTAAACATGGAAGATAACGAGCAAGATACATTCCAATGCTTTAGCCTGGATGCATCTTAAGGGATGAACATGCTATACAAATCGTTATCAGAAAAGTAATGTTAGTAGTACAGTCGAGTGCAGTCCTAAGTCAAAGATTTAACCGATTGTTAGAAATTATTCTTATTCAGTGGGGCGTGGTTTCAAATTTCCGCCCATCCATTACTGGGTAATAGGTGGATAAGGCATGCAGCAATTATGCTGTGTAGTTCAATATGACATGAGCAAACGGCGCGTTTATACTGCATCATGCATGTCGTGTTTGTACGCAAATGCAATTGACAAAGCGTGACGATCACCAAGTATTACACAATTCTATATAAGAATGAGAATAAAAGATGAGATGTTTTGTCATGGTGGTGCACTGGAATCCACCACTCAAAATACTGGATGCCCATTCATGATGACACCATCTAAAGGTATAGTCACACAGAAGACAGTTCCCGACCCAACCTTTTCCCGACTACACAAGGCCGCTTTTTTTTGTTCAAAATCGGCTACAGCCTTGCTCAAACTTGAAAAATTTACAATTTTTATCCCGACCAGGGATGATTAGTCTGCGAGTTTCCCCGTCGTCAACAAGACAAGGGATGCTGAAATGCCTAGCAGTAGGCGACAGCATCATGAAATCAACAAGATCAAGCATGTTTAATTGGCGACGTTACTTGTTCACTTCAGTACCCAATCAGTCGCCGACTTTGAACGATTCGATACAAGTTGTGACATGTCGCTGTCAAGACTGCTCGTCGATTGGTCGTCGAGTTGTGGATCCTAAGAAAGGTACAGTCACATAGAAGACAATCCACAACGCAACTCAACCTCTTCCCAACTACACAAGAAGACCACATTTTTTTCATTATGTTTTGAGGAGTCCAAGTGTGTGAAGATATCGGATCCAAACATGATAATGATAAAATTGGATGATTTACGCCCAATATTAACTGGTCTCGCTATGAGTTTTAAATTTGGGCTCGACTGCGTCTCGCCCAATATTTTTACAACTCATAGCTCGACCAATTAATTTGGGCTTAATCGATCCAATTTTATATCAAAATCGGCTGCAGTCTTGTTCAAACTTGCAAAATTTACAAGACAAGAGATGCTCAATCGCCGAGCAGTAGGCGACAGCATCATAAAATCAACAAGATTAAGCATGGCACTTGTTCAGTCCCCGATCAGTCGCAGACCTTAACAAGACTGCAACTCGGCGACTTATCTTCTGTAGTCGCTGAGTTTAGTCGCCGATTTAACATGTTCAGTTGGCTTGCATTTTCTCTCCCGCTTGGACCACTTTCCAACTGCACACAACAACTCATGATTGCGCCAACTGATCGGCTTCCGCTTCTCAACTGCTCATGTGTTCAAGCCGACCTTCCCGATTCCAAAACCTGCCACAATTTGTTTAAGCTGCAAGAAAAAATGTGGCGGATTTTTTCAAATTTGCCACGTGCTCCCGACCACACAAGACTGCAGAAGACTGTACAGGACAGTCCCAGACTTGCCAAAACTACACATGAAAAAGAAAAACTGGTCACGATTTTCGAAAATTGGCCAATCGGCACCAGTCTTGAGCAGTATGGAAGTGGTTTTCTAGCACATAATCAGTAAGACTACAGAAGATTGAACAGAACAGTCCCAGACCTTGCCAAAACTACACATGAAAAAGAAAAACTGGTCACGATTTTCGAAAATTGGCCAATCGGCACCAGTCTTAAGCAGTCTGGAAGTGGTTTTCTAGCAAAAAATCGGCTGTGTGACTGAGCCTTAAGATGGCCCAAACCAAAAATCTCATCTTTCCTTCTCTAAATATTGGTCGACCAAAATGGGGCACAAATTCACACTTAACATCCAAACCAAACATCTTTTAGCCCTAAGATTTCACAGGATAAATGAGAAAATAGTAGCTTTCTTCAGATACCAAAACTTAGAACACGTTACGGGGCCCATAGTTACATTATACCCTTCGCACCTACTTTATACAGTGCACTTCATTCAACTTGGAATACAACAATGTAAGAATGATGAGGGTAGCTGGTTACCCTGGTAGAATGAAAAAGAAGATCTACCTACAAGGGCGTCAGCTCTGGAGAGCTTGGCGGCCATCCAGCACATGCTGCCTTGTATGGTGGGCATAGTTGCCCAAAGGCTTGGCCCACCAGTGAAAACTGTGGATTGGCGTCAGGAAGGGCATCCGGTCAATTATCTTTTGCTCCAATAAATCCTCACACAGCAGTACAGCTGAGTGTGAGGTGTATCCGGCCACCCCCATTGACGGGGACAAAACCAGATTTAAAACTTTGGTTTAACTAACTAACTTAAATGGGAGTTTCAGCAAAATAAAACTTTATGGCGCGTACAGCTACATGGAAAAGTAAAAATCGAATCTGACCGACTTCATACTCATTTTGCTTGATCACATCACATATTTCTGCTTATCCCTTGCCTGAGCTTCAAAATGATCAGAGTTTGTGAAGATAAGGCGACGAAAAAAGAAAACCCTGTTTTACGGGCGAGCGGACCTTTCAAGTAGGGTCGGTCGGTCGGGAGAATTTTTTCTTTTCTGGAAATTGGCCTAAAATAGCCCCAAAATCTGAAAAATCAAGAGAAAAAATGAAAAATTTTTACAAACAAATTTTCTAAAAAAAAATTTGCCAAAATTGATAAATTTGGGCTAAAAACAGGCTAATTATGTGTCTTTCTGCCTTAAAGGTGCATTTCGTGATTCCAGCACCTTCTGTTTTATTCATTGATCACTAGATATCCTTGAGAAAAACATGCAAATCAGCCTATTTTCAGCTATTAGAGGTCCTTCTGCCTGCCCCCCCCCATCCCCTTCGAAAAGCCAGTTTTGGATACACCGGTGGCTAAGATCACAAAATGTGCCTATAATTCTAGAAACAGTGATTTTGCGGGACTTACAAAGTGTACTAAAATACATGAATGAAAGTCACCCCCTTTTTATAATTTTAACAACTCATTCAGCTACTCCCTCTTTCACATATGTGTTAAAGTCTGACTCAGAGATTTCAAAATATTATTTTTTTGTGTAATAATGAAAAATCGTCAACTAGAACTAAAGATAGTAACCTAAAATGCACAATTCCGAAATTTGAGATGAATCGGATTTTTCGTTTTTTTTTTTTTTTTTTTTAGCAAAATAAAACTTTATGGCGCGTACAGCTACATGGAAAAGTAAAAATCGAATCTGACCGACTTCATACTCATTTTGCTTGATCACATCACATATTTCTGCTTATCCCTTGCCTGAGCTTCAAAATGATCAGAGTTTGTGAAGATAAGGCGACGAAAAAAGAAAACCCTGTTTTACGGGCGAGCGGACCTTTCAAGTAGGGTCGGTCGGTCGGGAGAATTTTTTCTTTTCTGGAAATTGGCCTAAAATAGCCCCAAAATCTGAAAAATCAAGAGAAAAAATGAAAAATTTTTACAAACAAATTTTCTAAAAAAAAATTTGCCAAAATTGATAAATTTGGGCTAAAAACAGGCTAATTTTACATGATTTTTGGAAAAACTAAAAAAAAAAAAAATCTGCAAAACTCAAAAATCAGGGTCGGTCGGGCCCGTAAAACAGGGTTTTTTATTTTCGTCGCCTAACAGCTCAATATTTTAATTATTCGAAGGCCTTGTGGCCTTCAAATTTCAAGGAATGGGCTTAATCTTTCTGATATCAAAAAATAAATATTTCAAAATAAATCAATTTGTTATGCTAGTGATTCATTGATTATAATTGATCTTATCCTTTTGTTTGCCAAGTCTTGGTCACATGGGTATTTCAGCTAGAGCAAATGAAACGTTTCTTGAATGAGGTTTGCTGAGTTCATTGATTCCATCACTCTACTTATTTCAAAGAATGGTCCCTGTGCATGGTGATATCCACCTGTACATGCATTTATGTGTTGGGTGTTGTGAACATGCACATGTGCATGTGTATGCAGGCACACGTCCATATATGTTTCCTGTTCTGCTTTCCATCTAGATCAAATTACTCGAAATCTAATTTAACATGTTTTGGTAGGAGGAAGGGATGGAAAAAATACATCGGCCCTCGGACCGCTTGTGTCGCCTGCCATCTTGGTTTGTGAATGATAGGCCTCACATGACCTTTGACTTTGGTATGTGACCTTTGACCACATGAACAAATGAGGGATTGCATGTAAACTCCATAGACCAAGCTTGGTTCCAATTGCACTTCAACTTTTCAAATGAGGTCAATTTTACATTTTCAGCCTACCTTACAACTTGACCTCACATGACATTTTATCTTGGTATGTGACCTTTGTCCTCATCAACAAATGAGGGATCCTATGTTACTATGACTCAAGTTTGGTTCCAATTGCACTTCAACTTTTCAAATGAGGTTAATTGTACAATTTGACCTCACATGACCTTTGACTTTGGTATGTGACCTTTCACGTTATCAACAAATGGGGGATGTCATGTTGCACCTGTGACCCAAATTTGGTTTAAATCCATTAAAGTATGTGGATATTACAGGCAAATGTTAACCCTTTTTCACAACAGACATCAACAGACAATAACAACAGACTACAGTGGACAAAGTGATCCCTAAGTATGTGTCTTTCTGCCTTAAAGGTGCATTTCGTGATTCCAGCACCTTCTGTTTTATTCATTGATCACTAGATATCCTTGAGAAAAACATGCAAATCAGCCTATTTTCAGCTATTAGAGGTCCTTCTGCCTGCCCCCCCCCCATCCCCTTCGAAAAGCCAGTTTTGGATACACTGGTGGCTAAGATCACAAAATGTGCCTATAATTCTAGAAACAGTGATTTTGCGGGACTTACAAAGTGTACTAAAATACATGAATGAAAGTCACCCCCTTTTTATAATTTTTTAACAACTCATTCAGCTACTCCCTCTTTCACATATGTGTTAAGTGTCACTGTAGCGTTTGGTATGTTCAAAACTGAATATATGTGCTAGGCAAGCAATGCACAACATAAGGTGATTTAAAGGTGCAACGAGAGATTTCACATATCAGGTGTCCCTAAAAAAACAAAAGTACTGATTTTTTGCCCTGATGTAAAGCTTTCCATCAAAAATAACACCATCTGAAAAGATTAAGCTGAGAAATGTTTATTTGGTACAAAAATTGTGACATTTCTAATTTCGTATAGGAGCAAATACGAAATTCAGCCTATGTTTTATACTGAAATATAAGCAAATAAAAATGACCTTTTTTCTCTCTTTTAACACATTTATGTAGCCAATACAAGGTAAGAAGTCTAAATTAGTGTCTAATCTATATAAAATTACTAATATAACACAATATTTGGGTGCCTCAAAATCTCTCGTTGCACCTTTAACATGCTCATTGAAAGATTGAGAGTTATTACTGACAGGCATTGGCTTTTGAAATCTATTTATAGCTGAATATTAATAATGACCATAAAAGATGAATAGATGAAGACTTGTTTTTGAGGTTCTAATTGATGTTGTACTAGCAGGGAACAAAGCACTCAATGCCTTCATATTTTGACATGTTGAAATGAATTCAACTTTTCAGCATTGATCATCAACAAACATGCGCGGTACATTCACTGAATCTAGAACATGCCTGCTGGCATTTTTATTTGCAATTTTTGGTTGCTTCCTTTGTTTTGTTTTTTACATTGTTATGTTGTTTTTTTGTATTTTTATTTGTTAAAATGATATTTTACTTGAATTTTTTCCTACATTTTTTAAACTTTGACATTTTAATTTTGTTATTGGGAATTTTGTTTTATTTTTTTAATGATTTTTTTTCTGGATTTTAAAACTTGGTTTTTTTTCATTGGAATTATTTTAAATTTGTTTGTTGATTTCTTTAATTTATTTTTTTTTTTAGTTTTTATTTGAATTTTTGTTTGCTTGCTTGCTTTTTTTTTAGGTAATTATTTTTTTTTTCTGGAAAGATACAAAATTGCAAATTTCTTCTGGAGTTGATTGAATATGCATGTAATATTAGGTACACATACTATACTTTATAGGCCAATGGTTCATGATATACAAAGTTTTGTGATTTTAAGTATCGTTGTAAACACTTTTTATCTCCGAAAGTACTAATTAAGTGTGCATAATACAGAAAAATTTAGGGTCACTGCATTGCATTCCTGGATTGATTTTAGACAATCTGTCTTGCACCATGACCACTGCTATCTATAGATAAAATTGTCTGAAATAGTGAACACTAATAGAGCCACTTCATCACTTATTCAAAAGGTACAAAAGAGTAACCTATGAATTGACTTCCATTGACCTATTTAGTGGGCAATGTCAAGGTACAGAAGGTGTTTTGAGTCAATCCCACAATGCACCAGTTTTGGGAAATTTCACCTCAATAGGGTTATGTGATCCCATAAAAAATCCTATTCTTAACACATAAAAACCCTAACTTTAACCCTCATTTTTGCCCACAAAGTGTTAGTACTTAGGGAATGTTGAGCTTGATTATGAAATATCTTGTGGTTCTTAAACTTTTGGGACACTTTTTTGTCCCTAAGTACTGACATATGTTTAGTACAGTTCGGTATAGGCACATTGCTATGCATGATGGGATTGATTCAAAACACCCTCTGGTCAAGGTACTTGTATCCATTGATATCATCCATAGATGTCCAGCCGTCCAATACTTTTACTTTTGTGTAGTTCAACCCAGGAGTTGAACAGCTGGCCCCTCATACCTTCTTAACACTTGGAGCCATATTTACAATTGACACCTAAGTGCAACTTTGCCCACAGATTCCCTAAGATGTGTGAATGGAAGGATTACCCTTGTTTTTTGTAAGTGAATCCCTTAACACTTTAGGATTTAAGGGCAACTAAGACCCCGTACACAACTACAAAATCTCCCCTTTTTTTTTAAAATTTTCGACGAAGCGTTAACGAAATTAAAAAATCTGAAAGTATAGTTGTACGCACTTCCCTATTCGACTAAGATTAAAAGTCGTTGAATTCCAACGAAGCAAAACCAGCTTCTTCGACAAAGGGTAGTTTGTTTCGAGTTAAAGTTTCCGTATTGTGTACGCACGCTTCGTTGAATTAAGCGAAGTGATGCGTGACGGTTGACATCTCAGGGCCGTATTTCCGGTGGGTCGTTGCCTTTTTCGATCTCGTAGTTTCCTACTGTGTGTAACGCAATCGTATCTTAATTTAGTGTAGTGTGGACACGCTTATTAACTAATCAAGATTACTAATCTCGTCGAAATAAGAGATTTGCAGTGTGTACGGGGTCAAGACAACGCATTAAATTATTGTATTACAAACAAAGGGTTAAGGGGAAACAAACCTAGACCAACAGCCCTCAAGCTCTTCCTCACAAGTGCCTTCTACTTTCTCTTACATGCCATATCTTGATAACTTTTTAGTTAATTTGCTTTCCAAACATAGGTAAACCAAGAGAAGATATCATTAGCTTCCCACAATGCATGCTCAATGAGATTTTTGTATAGGGTAGTCATGTGAATCGTTAGAAAATATTCTTAAAATGCAAGTTTGGTGATTAGTACTGTCAATTTAGCCATGTTTCACCTCTAACGATTTACCATACCTGCCAAAACCTCCATTGGAGCAATCATTGTGGGAAGCATTGATATCTGCTCTTGGTAATAGGATCAATTTTATTAGTATTTTATGCTAAAAATATGTTTCAAGCAAAGCTTACGCAAACAATATGACAACATAGAAATTGAAAAAAAATGCACTCAGTACGCAGGCAACAGTTGAGGGATTCACTCAAACATTTTCCTTAATTTGAGGGAACCTAAGCGTAATTTCACACTTAGGTGTATCTGTCCTAAAAAAATAATTGAATACAGCCCCTGATGGCCCTCACCCCATCTTGACCACAAACCTTTTAGGACTTAAAATATATACAAAAAATTGGCCCACAATTAAATCAGTAAAAATATTGAATTGGGAACAGCCACTGGACATTTTCAACTTTGCTTTGTATCTAAGTGGCATGCTTACGTGCGTGAGTCCTATCTGACAGCATGGAGCACACCTTCGGACGGATGGTACATCTGACCTAGGTTTAATATCAAACATAACATTTCGATGGGAGAAGGCCCACGCCAGGGAGGTTTTGTTTAACTCTCTGTCAATCCCCTTAAATTTCAATCATAAAGGAACACTGTGAGATTGCCAGTTTTCCCTTTATTACAAGCTCATTTTTTAATATACTAGGGCAATCATTTGCATGGTCAGAATAATTTGGCACCACAGAAATAGATATCTGAAGTATGAAAAGCTAGCTTTTCCGAAGACAAATGGCAATTATGAAGTATGAGTTCATTTGTGAATTCTCTAGTTGTATTATAATCCGCCCCCCCATTACAATGCTGCTATTGTACACTTAAAGACATACGTGACTTCACCGAAAGATAAAAAGATTATTTGAATTGTGCCTGGAATAGCTTAAAAGTGAAGGATAGTCTGTGGAGTCTCTAAGGTAAATTTCCACACTCAAAATTGACAGAAAAAGGAAGGAACAGTAGTTTTCAAGAAATGACCCATTCCAAGACGTCAGGTTTTCCCAACATTTGGTCAGAGGACCCCAGGCTTGACACTTAGCTGCGGGCGACCCCCATTGCTCAACATTATATCTCAGAAGAAAAAAAAATGAAGGGTGTTGTGGAAAGGTGACGTCAGTGGCAAGCCAATTTTAAGCCAGGGGAAGGGACTTGAAACATGGGGTGACTATATCTCCCGGAAGCTCTGAATCTACTGCCGGAAAGGGAAGCAAGGGAATCCTTAATTAAAAATGTCGGTTTTGCGCATTCTAAAGGGTATGGTGCTCTCAATTTCCTAAACAAGTGTGTTACGAATTGGTGCAAAAATGCTACTAATTTCATTACAATTGTGTTCATCTTTGGTCTTTGAAAGACAATTTATCCTGAGCGGAGAGAGCGGAAACTTTTATCAAATACAAAATTCAATGTTAATCAACACTGCAAAATCAGTTTAGCTTGCATGCCATGACTAATTTCATGATAGTAAGTAAATTTGATGAACAGTCCGTAAGTGACAATTCATACTGATTGCGTGCGAAGCGTTGTGCGGAGATTTTACTAATCAACAAAAATTCAATTGATTCAAAACACTGCAAAATCCAGGTTGGCTTGCTTGA
Source organism: Ophioderma brevispina (assembly GCA_023653785.1). Classification (NCBI taxonomy): domain Eukaryota; kingdom Metazoa; phylum Echinodermata; class Ophiuroidea; order Amphilepidida; family Ophiodermatidae; genus Ophioderma; species Ophioderma brevispina. Next base: position 110,677 of record JAMKCH010014246.1, read on the forward strand.
CAGAGTTAATTATATTAGTTAAAGTATAGTATTAAACAATTATGTTCCTGCCTTTGGACAAGTCCTTCATTTCATTTAAATTAACTTTGTGACACCCTTGTTAAGGGTCCGCGACCCCAAAAGGGGGAACGACCCCCCCCCCAGGTGGGAACCTTGAATTACTTGTGGTAGTAGGTGTCCGTATGGGCAGTAGTGACTCAAACTATCTGATTTTGTCCTTACAAGGTTGCTTTTAAACATATCACTTGACGAGTATGTTAGAATACTACCTATATTTGTGCAAATCTGATTTTTGATGATTTTTTTTGTGATTTTGATTTGCAAATCATTGATAGTGCTTTTATTCAATTATACTTCTTGGATTAATCACAATCCTAATAATGAAGTCATCACCTCACAAGCATCAACTTGATGGGTACCTCACATAAAACATCTGCAGAATCTCTTATAGCAAGGTCGACTAGAATCTTGGTAGGAACCCAGTCTAGAGTACGCCATACACGGAGTGACCTCTGACATTATCCATGCCAGCAGCTATTCTGAATGTACCATCACTATCTCAGGTATTCCAAGTACTTGTGAAATCTCCAAAAACGGTTGGCTCAGTATAAATGGAGTGCCAATTGTCTTCTATCTAGCTGTTTGTTTACGAATTGATGCCCAGCCATCTGGGAGAGACTTTCAAAACCGGGAGTGTTTCAGGTTTTGTGGTTCAAGTGTTAAGATCCTTAAATGGCAAAGAAGAACCCAATCCACACCTCACACGACATAAACTACATTCAGCAATTGAGCTGCCGCCAGACAAACTGAATTTCACTAACCATTCCGTGGAAGGTACACACAAGTCGTCAAGTCGTCTCGACCTCATCCCCTCTAACAGGGTCAAAGGTCCTGCACACAGATACACTGACAAATTTGACCAGTCTCACTTTGGGCACCAGCAAGGGTCCTGTACATAACTTCACACCAGAGAGCACATCACGCGAGTATACAAATAATTGAGACATGCATACTGTGACGAGTCTGTAAGCAGGGGCATTTGTAGAACTAGAGTGACATTTATGGTTATCCTAACGAGCCTCAAAGCACAGGTGTTTTTTCTGGCACAGGTAATCTCAATAATACATAAACCATACGGGGGAGGGCAAACATGTTTTGCAGGTACACATAGTCTGCAGAGGGTGTTTTGAGGCAATCACACCCCCAAGGAACCCAGTTGTGGGAAATTTCACCTCAATAGGGTCATGTGATCACATAAAAATCCTATTCTTAACACATAAAAACCCTGACTTTAACACTCATTTTAGCCCACTAAGCATTAGTACTTAGAGATTTTTTTTTGCATGATTATGAAATGTCTTGTGGTTCTTAAACTTTTGGAACACTTTTTATCCCTAAGTACTGACATGTGTTTAGTACAGTACAGTATAGGCACATTGCTATGCATCATGGGATTGATTCAAAACACCCTCTGCATATTCTGCTTCAGATATATCATGTTGGGCGACATATAAACCATGTCATCCCATTCTTCTTCTCCTAACTGGAAAAATACTTTTATTGTTCCACTTGATAACTCTTACTGTTGAAATCAGAGCTTATTCACAAAATGTTTCGCAATCTAACACCACATTGGTTTGTCTTGCTGTCACATCAGTTTTCACCTATCTGGTGAATTTAAGTGAAAAATTATTTTCAACAAATTTGCTTTAAAGGGCCATTGGCCCGATTGCTAACAGCCTTGTCGCACAGAACCACACATTTTACTACAAGTGGTTAAAATGTTGGTATCTGAAGAAAGCTACTATTTTTCTCATTTACCCTGAAACCTTTGGGTTTGGGTTGGATGTTATGAGCAAAAATGTGCCATATTTTGGTCACCCAATATTTAATTTTACACAGCACTGTACTCTATCCACTTATAAAATTGCATTTTTAGTTCTCACATCAAAACGGATTGAAATCTGAAAATTGAAAATGGAATGCAAAAATTATATATATGGGGTTTTGGGTAAGAGTTTATATACTTAAATCAGGCCATCCCACTTTAAAATGAAAATGTCTCTCCCACAAACTAACCCATTCCTGTATCTAGCACAATAAATATTTGAAAATTCCTTATTCTTGATGATCTATGGATAGATCATACCTAATGACCCCCTCACTCCAATTAAAACAAAATTCATAACTTGATTGTATATTAAAGCATTTTTGTCATGAGCAGCAGCATCAGTAAGCTTGAGGAAATCATAGCTTTAAATTTGCACATCCCAAATTGAGACTGAAACATGAAGAGGACACGTCCCTGATAAAACAATATTAACAAGATTAGGGCCTAAACAATTCTTTGATATGTCCTATGCCCTCCATCTGCCGTACACACACTGGCCGTGCTGTCTTCATAAGATAGCAGCAGAAGACCAAATGGTTGTTACCAATGCAGAGTGCTTTTGTGGAATTACTCTTCTTTTTGTAAATACTAACATCACTCATTTTTACCCCACAGAACACTATCTTGAACAATCACTAACAATATGAATAATAACTAGAAAATTCAAGCAAACCATAAAAACTAAGCATGGATTGAAAACCAAAATACACATAAAAATCATCAAGAATATAAGCCCTCTGCTGGGACTTCTATGGTGCTAAGCGGCAGAATGATCTCTTGTGCCAACCAGTTCTGGCCAAACATACAGCCAGTTTTATAATTAAGTAACCATTGAAGCACCTGGCACCTATGTCCACCGTTTCAGACCACATGGTGTCTTCCTCTCATTTTTGATACCATAGAAACACTACATCTTTTAATACGCAAATCAAAATTGAAATATACTGCATAAAAGATGAGCCAATGTTATCTCAAGCTAACGTATCCACTGTTGCTAGTACCTCTGTTTACAATTACATAGGGAATCTATTTGTCGTAAGTATGAAGTGAGGACGCGCGCGTATACCCAGTGCCGCCTTTCAGTTGCGACTTGCTTCTGCTTTGCCTACGCGTGCGCTGAAAGTCGGTGCAATGTATACGCCCGCGTCGCTACTTCGTACTTCGAGCTGGACAGAGTATACCCTAAAGTGTTAATGAAAGCTACAAGTTTACACTTCACATAAGGTATGCTGTTACTACAATCTCTGACAAAATGAGCTGGATCACCGCTACCTCTTGTGAAGTGAACCCTTATTTTGCCCTATTGGCACGAGGATCCCTCCTGAAGCTGAATGCTAACAAATGCTTAAACCTTTCCTATTGCCTGCTCACTCCGTTTCCCACTTCACACTGTTAGGCAAGTTCCACGAAAGCAGAAACAATTCACAATTTCAACATTGATCGGGATGACAGGTACCATGTAAAGAGCAATCACCTGTTAAAAGTAATTTAGCAATGTTGTCCAAGAGCGTAGCTTTGTTTATTATGACATGCATGGACTTCATTAAGTCTTGAGGACCATTCTCCGAAATGGGAACTGTTTTTACACAAACTGCTCAGCAAGGGACATGAACTACCTTCACCAAGATAGTTCTGGAAACAAGGTAAATGCCTGGTTACCGATGTACCTCTTTCCCTGCTATCATGGGAAGACAGAATGTGACCAGAAGGTGTTTTGAACCAATCCCATAATGCATTGCAATTTTGTACAATACAAAACACATGTCAGTACTTAGGGATAAAAGTGTTCTAATAAGAAAACCACAAGACATTTCACAATCATGCTAAAATATACCCGAGTACTAATGCTTTGTAGGCTAAAATGAGTGTGTAGTCATGTTTTTACTTGTTAAGAATAGGATTTTTGTGGGATCACATGACCTTATTGAGGTGAAATTTCCCAAAATGGATGCATTATGGGATTGTCTCAATACACCCTCCTAAAGGAATGTGACACTGAAAGTTACAATAAATGACCGAAGTTAATAACACAACATTACTTAAGTGCTTTTGTGCCATCTTCATAAGATAGCACAAATTATCATGTGAGTGCAACAAAATCATAAGTGCAATAGCTGCCATTTGTCAGAAATTCCCATCAAACATACTATTATGCCAAGTCTTTGGTTAGTGGCTCTTGAAATGGTTCTTCAGGCAACTTGTCATCTGAAGAATCATTTCAAGAGCCACTGACTGAAGGAGATATAAATTGAGAGTTATGTAACACATGGCAGCACACAGATGTATCACATGACAGCTATTGCACTTAAGGTCCTTGTTGTACTCACATGACGAAACATAATATGTGATGTTTCAGGTATGCCTACCATTCTAGTGTGCCTCCGATAACCTCCACAAAATATTAGCTGGTTAAATGAACGATGCATCAATGTTTCAGAGTGCTTTGTTATCACAATGTATGCCAAATTTATGTGCAGGACATTTACTGTTAACATCACATGCTATCTTCACGAGACAGCATGTATGCCATACTTGAAGTCTAGTCAATGACGTGTTTCCATTTTAAGTGCTTTATACAATCTTCATGACATGACATGGGTGATACTGTCAAATGCTTTATTTTGGTGGTATAAATATTTTCACAAGGTGCCATATTGACATTAACACACGTTTGGGACTGATTTCTTAACCAATCTTAGTTCATATGCAAAGAATTTGTCACAGTATTTTAAGCCTTTTTGGTGAGGATGAGCTATCAGTGCGCATTTGCAGAATTGTCAAAACTGAAATGCATGCTTAAGCAATGCTATTTTAAAGTATCTTACAAGATATCGCGACAAAGTGCACAGTGCCTCTCTGTATGCTCTTGTGCTACATTCAAGCAATGGTCCTACTGTAATATTTAGAGGTAAATGCAAGACGTGTCTCATGAGTGTTTTGTGCTATCTGATCAGAGCACATACATGAAATATTTAGGCTTCAAAGATTTGTGAGCAATCATCTTCCATTTGAGGCTTCTTTTGCCGATGCCTTTATATGATCTGGAGTGGTTGATCATGTTATGACAGACACTGTTCAATATCCTAGTTTGCCAAGAAAACATTGGAGAGCACTCTACCGGTATCTCTAATGGTCAGTATGGATAATGCAGCTGGTCAGGCTTACAGCTACATCTGGCAACATTTGTTTATTGCTACTTATTTAACTGTCAAATGTACTTTTTCTAGGATAGTTATCATGCAGTTAAATTAGAAATGCAACATTTAAAATACAGGGTTCCCCAGAAAGCATGTGTCATCTGCCATCACAGTTTGTGAATGGGGTCAAAGGTCACATGGGGCCATCAGAGGTCATCAGAGGTCATCTACGTACACCCCCATATGAGTCTTGTGCCAGTAGTTCTTGTCACCAAGTATGAAGTTGGGTAAAAGAATACAAGTCCAGTATGTGCACAGCAGGGTTAACAATTTCACCACACACATACACACAAGTAGCACACAACTCCTAAATTACACCGAACTAGGTGGTCCCCGGGTTTCACGATCACCTGGCCTTTTTTAAAGGACTACTTAGCTCAAGATAGCTCAATCAGGTAAGCGCTCGACTCTAGTGTATTGCTCATCCATGCATATAGGCGTGCGTTCGAGCCCTGTGAGATTTAGCTATCTTGTAATTTCCCTGGAGAAGAAATTAACCACTTGGTTGTCTCGATGGATGCGATATTTGGGGAGCTGGTCCCGGCTGCGATGGTTATCTCGATGTATGTTTGCTGATAAGGGAAAGCGCTGATCCGATCTGCTGCATCCCTTGAAATGATGCTAAATGGTTTATGGTATGGTTGGGCCACAGTGATCAGCGGCCATTTGTGAAAGCCATTAGAGGCCAATAGCATAAGGCGCTATATAAATCTCTGCTATTATTATTATTATTAAGTAGCACACAACTCCAAAATTACACCGAACTAGGTGGTCGCCGGGTTTCACGATCACCTGGCTTTTTTTAAAGGACTACTTGTTTGAAAACCGTTTTTTGCGATTACCTGACTTGTGGAGCGCGTATCCACTAACCAATTGAACTCTATCTGGCCCGGCACAAGCTTTGTGACCGTACGACCCCCGGCCTCTGAGAAAAAGAGTGGACAGACACACACACACACACAGACAGTATTATAATATAGATACAAGTATTTTAGTTCCAAAAATCCATCAACTCACTATCTTATCCTAATTATGATATAAACATATTCTTTATCACTATTTTCACATAATTTTACAAACTGAAAGATACTGACAAATGGTGGCTATTATTTTGAGTGTTGTCATCTGTAGAACGTTATAAAGATGCCAATTTTTACACAAGATCTCATAAATTATTGCAAAACTACAATATATTTTCATTTATACCTAAAACTGGCAAGGAACTGAAAAATAGCCAGATAATCATATTACGAAATAGTGTTTGCTGTTGTACAATTGTAGAAAATAAATTCTGATAATCATCCAAGCATTATGTGCAAATGTGATAATGTTATCTTTGAGCTTCAGAACGTTTAAAAATATTAATAAATGACGAAATTGATTCTGGAGTTCTGCATAGAGAGATTCCTACATGTATGTGCAAGAGATATTTCCCAGTTTGATTCACCATCAACACTATAATACCTTTCTATACAGGTGGCCCCAAGACAAGCAGGCAGCTACAGAGGTCCAACCAACACAGGGCTGTGCAGTCTGCAGTAAGGTTTGGCTGTAAAGTCTGCGATCATACAGGGAATAGTATGAAAAATACAGCATTCACCAAATGCATGTGTCCTCTGCTGTCGCAGCTTGTGAATGGGGATAAAGGTCATGAGGTCACCAAGGTCACATGAGGTCACCAACATGTTGGACAATACCCAAGAACTATTGTACCCAATTGTCATGAAAATTGAACACATGTGGATACACCAAGCAATTTGACAATTCTGATCATTTCTGGGCCATGACCTGTAATGACCTCTAGATGACCTTTGACCCACTCTTCAGAGGGGTAACTTGTGGGACACTACACAGTGACCATTATATGCAAGTGCTATGAAAATGTGTGTACATATGTGGAAACGTTTGCATTACTATAGGACCACTAGAGGGTTGGGTCACAGGTCAATTAAACTTAGGATACCTTTTATTCAACGTCTTCAAGGCATAAAATGTTCTGCGCACACAGCGGTAAATTCTGCAAAGAGTGGCATTGCGCACTCCGTGGTCAAGTTTGTTTAAGGAACAATTTAAGTTCAATACTTAATCTCCTTTAATGATTCATTTAATGAAATTGGGCACACACATGCAAACATTCAATCAATATAAACATTATTTTATATTCTTAAAAACATTCTACAATCTCAATGCTTGGCATGTCATCTGTTAGTTTTCACAACAATATCATTGCAATTTCATGGAAGCTAAAAAAAGGGGGGAAAGAAAGGGGAGAAAAGGGGAAACAGTGACTGTAGCGTACAATAATTACAATCACATTTAGAAACACTTCCTGGTTGTCCAGTGTTTCCTGTCTTAACTGTCTTTGGCAACCTATTTTCTGCACAAGATTTCTATTTTTGTACTTTACAGCTTTTTATTCCCATGTATCACAATTGATATCGATTTGTTGTGGGTAGGATGATGGCTTAATTGGTGCCATTACAAAATGATAGTAACAAAAACAATCCTGTCGATAAATGTAAGAAGAAATTTTAGCCACAAAAAATTAACCAAATTCTCACAGTTCCCACCTATATATGCCTTCCCTGTAACAAATGTAAAGACCAAAGTTTCCAATTTTCTATTTAAATTAATAAAAGCCTTAATTTATGTGACTCTAGGGAAACATTTCAATTTTCATAGAATTTGGCACTGGCCCGGGTTTGACCCAGGGAATCAAATCACAAAAGGCAAGCAACATCTACACCAGAACACACTCCCAAATGTTGTTACCTAACCACTGTTTACCACCTTTGATTTGAAACAGAAACCTTGCAAATTAATCTTTTCTTACTCTGTACAAATCTCGTCCATCCACCCTATTTGAACCAGGGACTCTAATCACAAAAAATACATCTTCACCAGAGCACACACACATACTGTTTGGCAGTTTCTTGTAATTTTCTTTACCAAATTATATAAACATCTATACTTTAGTTCATTTGCAGGTCTTTTTTGATCACACACCTAATTTGACACTTAGAAATATCTGGAATGAGTTTAACTCTGAAAAGGCTGCCATTCTGATTCTTGTGTGTTTTATGTTAGGATGGGAGATCATTATAATCCCACCCCTAAATTCAAGCTTATTTCGGGTTACAAACAGGCGGGACTAAACTAGGGTCAATACAATCTTTCAAATCTTGTCCATCCTAATTTTCAACCATTTTCTTATTACTCTCCATTCAATCACCCTCAGGTACACTTCTTGACACTTCCGAACCCTTAACGAGGCTAACATCACCCACGTAACCAGGGCAACCTGCAATACACCTCATTTCTAGTGCCTTAACACAACATGTTACAAACTTGTCCCTAGATAGCTAGGGATCGACAGAATAAGGGTGCAATTAAAATGTAACTCGCACAGCCATGATCTTGGAAAAAATAAAACACTCGCTACAATTTGCTACATTGCTCACCCAGGCCAGAGCTGAGAGCCTACAAAGCTCCTGTTATCACTAATTGAAAGCCCCAACCTTCCACTTCAACTTACCCTTCCCCAACCCTTATCAATCAATGTTGAGAATATCGGCAAGACTTCTGATGATGATACCCCATTCAAAATTGGTTGTTCCAACAATTTTTTTTCCAAGATTGTAGCCTCAGTCTGCTGATACTGGGCATAAACACGGGGTGGAGTCCATGCTCTACTTAATTCACCCCATTTACGTGTCGTCTTGGCACACAGCGCCGGCCATTGTTGAATCTTGGCAAATCTTCACTGTGCTAGGGAGTTATCAACCACATCATAATCGGCTGAGTGTGGGAAACTCCACGTACACACAATGTCAGATAGCGTTGATTCGGATTTTTTGTACATTGCGGTACACTGGATATTGCGCAAAATACTTGGCCTATCGTAACGATTTACGCACCAAAATATTCCTAACTAAATTGTCTAGTTAGCTGACTATTTTATAATATAGGTTTATTTTTGAAAAAAGACGAAAAAACATGAAAAATGTTTCTCACCTTATCAGCTGGCTCAATTATCGATTGCCGCTGTCAAGTCATGCCACACTCCAGGCACTCAAAAACTAGTGAGCTAAGGGGTGTTTTTTATGAGGAACCCATTTCTAACATCAGATCGACCACCTGATTTGTCAATTTTGCGATATCCAGGGTACCGCGAAACCGTTTTTTTCATTCCTTGTTCAAGCTTTAACACAGCGTTTAGCTACTGGGGAGTCCCATGAAGTAGCGCATGTCAAAGAATAGCCGGCCAATTAGCGATGCAGATATGGAATAGGTGGCGCTGTGACCGAGCAGTACAGATGCTATGGGAGCGTAAATGGTGTGCATTGGAACATACAACTCTCTACTTCTTTTGGGTTTATGTCATAAGTTTCAAACTTGTCTTAGGTTTTGAATTAGTTTGTTGATTATAACTTTTTCTAAATTGTAAAAGATGTGATGACATGCAATTCTTAGCACTTTAACTAGCCTATTTAGGGGTTACTTTGGCCTACTGGGTAATACAGGGTGAGTAAAAAAACTTGACCCCGATTGTGTCTGCCATTTTGAATTTTTAAGTAACATATATCTAACATATTTGGTATCATCTGAAAGCTGGGTTTATTATCTTTAATGTACTGCAAAGATCATTCACACCGGTTAGGTATAGACCAAGCTACAGTCATTTGAGTCAATAGTCGGTTTTCTGCTCTGTCCACGGATTCACATTGAAATGAACGGCGTTCAGCGAAGGAAATCAGTGTCCAGAAGAAAATCAGGCTATTTATTCACTGCAGATTCTTGATTCGAAAGACTGTAGCTCGGCCTATACTTAACCGATTGGAATGATCTTTGCAGCAAATTAAAGATAATGAAATAAGCTTTCCGCAGATACCACATATTTTAGATATATATTATTTAAAAATTCAAACTGGCGGACACAATCAGGGTCAAGTTTTTTTTTACTCACCCTGTATAATATAAGGTAATGAGCAAGTTTGAGATATTGTAAGAAAGGTGACCAGTATGGTTCACACACACAGAAATACTGAAGCACTATTTTGATTGGTTACTCAGAAAGCTATCTCATGTTGTGTCCTGAAATGAGCCAATTAGACAGATTATATGATAGATGGTAGTGCCCACAGGGTTAATTATGGGGTTCCCACCAAATGAAGTGTCCACCAAAAGATATTAAAGATTGAGGGGAATATCTATAACAATTCTACTACAACAGGCCATCCTGGCTGAAAGTAACCCTAATTTCTGATCTTGTGGAAAATTTTAGAAAATCAAGAACCTCCTCCCCGGGAAATCAACATTTTTTCAAGGCGTGCCTCTTACAAAATTCATAAAATATACATTGTAAATTACGGGGGTCATGTTCCTGCTTATGCCAAACAAGGTATAGATGCCTTTTGTGCACATTTTAGTTGTAGATCTAGCAAAGGTTACCAACCTTTTTGCTGGATTTAGTTCAACCTTTTTAGCTATTTCACCTCATGCATATCTTGGGTCATCAAACTTTCAATGCCACCATTAAAAATATTTTGGAAAACCTCATTAATTTGAACCATTTAATCAAAAAATGGAATTTAGGCCTACAAAAGAGGAGGGAGGTTTTGCCATCTATGCTCTATTTACCTTCCTCGAGTCAGTGATGTCACCGTATTTCAGACAGTTACTTTGTGTACATATTTTCACACTGCCTTTATACTCGTGTGTGCGTACGCCAGTGCTTTGAATAAATTCTCGCAATTTATTGCTGCAACTGTTGTATTACACACTGACGTCACTGACACGAGGAAGGTTAAAGCACTATACCAAACAATCCTCAAAAATCCAAGGTAAAAAATGGTTTTTATTAGAATTTTGGTCAGAAAAGTGCACCAATCGGCAATTCCTGCCTTTCTACAATGATTAGATTATGGACAATGTTTTTATCAGAATTTTGGTCAATTTGCAAAAAAATTGTAGCAAAAACAATTTGTTGGCTGGATCTTTCAAATACTAGTGTCTAGCCTCTCTCTAGACTAGAGAATAACTGATATGATTGGTATTTTTGAAATCGGGCTGATTATGATCTGATCGGTATCGGCAAAATTCTCATTTTTTGCAGATTTTCTATATCGATTAAATTAAAATCAAAGAGATCCAAACTTGAATTAAAATTGTTCCAAACTGAAGGCCAAACGGTGAAAATAAATCGAAACTGAAACAATCAATTTATTATTTTATGTACACAATTGAGTGTGTGTGTTGTTCCTAATTACTTTGCCGTTTTATCTAAATCGATCTGCTACTTTCTGGCAGCTTCTGGCCGTTGAAAACGGCGATAACACACACACAAAAAACACAGAAAAATCGGAATCGGAATGAACCGATTCTGACATTTTAAAATCTGTAATCGGTATAACAGATATTAGGGTGATCAGTTAGACACTACTCCAGACCTAACCTTGATGACTTTTTCGGGGGTAGGGGTATAACTCAAGTTCGATTACAGTAGGGATTGCATCTGTGAGAATCAAAAGTGGCACCCCTATCGATTCCAATCTTTCAAGACGCACATCTATTCATTTTAGTGATGGCCCCGATTTTGAGCCAAATTAATCAAAGATTAACAAATTTTCTTCCTTCGTTTACTTCACGAATTGATCATTTACCAGTATGTCCACAAGAATGCACAGGGAAAGTCAATGGCATAATACCAACACCAGTACACACTATACAGAGGTATCTATTTTTCCAGAAAATCAGAATTGTCCCCCCTCCTTGCCATATTTTATCCCAATTCTTCCCCCAAATTTAACATTGGTTCCAATCATCAGAAGGCATCGAATTTTTCCCCAAATAACCATACAGGCAAAACCTATTCCCCCACCTCAGGGACAAATACGGGAAGAAGAGACAACCTACGTATCAAATTCAAGACAGCGATAAACCATCAGGCAGCAACATTACAATAAAAAAAACACCTTTTACTGCCAATCTAGACATGGAACCTTTCTTTATAATTTTCTTTGTTCCTCTGATAGTTCCCCCCCCCAGATTTCTGTAAGATTAATTTCAAGTACTAAGTGGCCTCACCATTTTAACTTTCTCACAGCTAGGATATATAGGTTGAGTGTATCAATTATGCAAGACACCACAAAAGACATGTTGTGTGTGTAGGTAATTGGTAGGTGTGCAAATAGTAGTCTAAAAACATGGGGGGGGGGGGGGGGGGGAATTTATCAAGAAGTTAGAACAAGAGATTTTTACCCCTCATTTTCAATATATTGCATATATTAAGTTTCCTCCTACACATCCTGTTTTCATACATGCTCTCCTCTCTCTTAAAGGTGCATGTTCCGATCATCTTTGGGACCCCCTGATTTACCTTAGCTAAGTAGTATCGATTTTGTTATCAGATGAAAGGCCGTATTTTTCTCAATGTCGTCCTGAAATTTTGAGCCCTCAAATCCATTTCATTCCCAAGATATGTGGTTAACCATCAATATTACAACAGTATTGAATAGGGCTTTGTAATGTGCATTATTGCTTCTACCATAAAAACTGCAAGTTTGTTTCCCACGGTACTTGATGGAGCATATGTGCAACTGTCAGGCTCTCATATCAAGTAGAGAACACAATACACACAAATCGGAACAAGCACCTTTAAGCCTAAGTAATTATGTCTAAATAAGTGACAATGGGAGCAATTATACTGCCAGGTTCCCTTCATTTCTCTCCCAGTCAAGGTTTTGGTTTGTGTTACCTAAATTACAACATTTTACTTAATCACATCAAGGGTTTAGGGCAAAAAGGCTCCATCTGCAACAGCTGCTAAGTGTTAGATTTGGCAGGTATAACACTTAATAAGAACACAACTGACAAATGGCAGCTATTGCAGATGGAGGCCTTCTTGAAACCGTCGAATAGGGATATCTGCAGCATACAACTGCATGTCGTCATTGGCATGTCATGATCTGATGTCATCAATCATGAATGATGAGAACTTCCCATTTATAAGCCAGTTGCTAGCATGACGGCATAGTAATCCTAAGTACGACAATTGTTCGCAACATCTCGTCGTCATTTTATCGTGATTATGCAACTTAACTGTGATCGGACTTCACCGACGTGAAGGGTTTCTCCACTTTTTGTCCTCCTTACAATCCACATTATCACACCACACCCCATGCCACCCATCCTTACCCCAGCAATATCTACATGAAGAGTTGATAAATAGGCTAAAAATAAATTTGGGTATGATTTTAAGTTCATCTATATGGAAAATTTTAGTTAGGCTCTAAAAAACTCTGAAATGACAGTGCAGTAATTGATTCAAATATCTTCACAATAAACGAGTCTCATTTCTTTCTTATTCATAATATTGGGAATTTGCATTGCACTAAGCTTCGGACTTTCGACAACATACATAAACCATTAAAAAAATTGTATCGGCCTTTACTCACATTTCACCATTATTTTAAAGCAATCATCTTCAATTATTACTATTATCAATTAAGGCTGCTTGTCTACTTGCGAGCCAAAGAATTACAGATGCATCTACAGAACAGGTTAAGAGCATTTCATGATTAATATTATGAAATAAAACACGCAGTGATCCCTTGCAATACTTAAATCCATTACTCACAATGTGACAGACAAACAAAATAACTGAAAACACTATAAATATGCTGTCCATTATAAATTCAACTTTTATTTATTATGTATTGTACAATGGTCTATGGTGAAAGCCATGTGGCACTTTATTTAAAGGGCCATGGTCCGATCGCTAATAGCCTCGTCCCGAGTACCTCGGATTTTACTGGAAGTGGTCAAAATGTTGGCATCGGAAGAAAGCTACAATTTTTCTCATTTACCCTGTAAAATCTTAAGACTAATAGGTGTTTGGTTTGAAAATTATGAGCAAAAATGTGTCCTATTTTGGTCAACAATATTAATTTTATACAGTACTCTATCACTAGAAGTGGAACGGCGCCGTTTTCCTACTTTTGGGGTCAAATGGCGTCATATGGCGTCATTAGGCGTCAGTGACGCCAAAATGGCGTCACTGGCGCCTTTTTGGCGTCACTGACGCCAATTTGGGCGACTCCATTATGGCGTAAGTGACATTATTTTAGTACCAGAGACAATTCCCCGCTCCAATTCCACTTGAAAATGGCATCAGAAATGCCACAATTCATACATAGTTGTTAGATTGTAAATGCACGAAAGGCTTGGGTGTGGACTATTGTCTTTTTAAGGTATGCTCACAAAATCATATTTTGAGCTGTCATGTCAAAATGGATTGAAATAAATTCAAACAATACAATAACTGACAATATTGGCCAAAAATGATCATGCTTGAATATTGCCATGATTACTGATGCAATCTTTCACTTACCTTCTTTAAAACAAGACACACACATGTTACTTTTCCCAGAACTGACCAGATTTGCCTCCCTCTTTTCTCCCCCAAAAAGCAAACTATGCCTGACAGTGAGAGAGTTTTTAATCATTTTATCTCTCCCCAGAGAGGCTGCTTTAAATTAGGCAGAGAGAGATGTCAAAATGAGTCTTTCGGTAAAAAGCAAAGTAAAACAGGGATATTGGCTGTGAGCACAGCACCATATAAAGAGGCAGACATGAGAAGAATATGCACATGAATTTGTAACATTAAAAAACACATTACTGAAGCCAGACAATGCTATGCTGAAAGGTAACACAAACAGCAACAAATCCAAACAAGCTATTGAGTCTGGGGTGTGCAACTTTAATGACATGTCTGATTCTAAAGTATCTTCAAATATGAAGATAAGTGGGTCTCACTGCACCGTAACCTAAATTCATACTCAATAGCCCAGGTAGAAAGCAGATGGATCTCTCACCAGATTAACAGCTTGCACACAGACATACACATGTACAGCCCTGTGACAAAAACATTTATTTTTATTTATTACAATTTAAAGGACTCGGACCTCAGAGGTATACCCAAAAACTCTACTGGAAGTATCCCTCAAAACTGACCATAACAGCTAACTTGGGACAATCAGGGACAATACACTTAACAAAACCGACTGTGATATACATGTACAGGTATGACTCTCTGTACATGGGACAGATAGCTTAAAGTCCCCTCCAAAGGACAGGATATTCTCAATATCAATTTGCAAAATACACCTGCTAACACTTTCACAATTTATTATACAGTATACTTTTTCAATTATAAACATTAAAAAATGTGCACAAAAACATTGCATCATTCTGATATAAAATTCAGGGGGTAGGACATGCCATCTCAACAGCAACAGGGAATTCAAATCAGCATCAACATTCGGCATAACCTAAGTGCTAGTCTTTTTCAAGACTTAACGATAGGAGGGCGATCTTATGCATATCGGATGGCTATGTCGACAGACTAGGTCTGGTCACAAATATTTAAATCTTAAATGACGTTATTGGAAACTACAATGTTTTGCAGCAAGGTTAATCCACTAACCTCGACAGATTTTGAAGTTAATAATTTATTCCTAAATTATCATGATATTACTAAGATCTATTGAACTAAGGTTTAAGAGAAGATTTTGTAATGTAACTGAGGCAGAGACTGCCATAGTAAATGTACGTAGCGTAGTAGTTCCCCAAATTACCGCCTGGAAATCTCCAATGCCCAAATCGAGCAGGTCAAAATTTTAATGTCATGTCCACAAAATGAGAGTAAAGTCATCAGTGATCTTCAATAGAATTAGACTCTTACAACAACCTGATATCAAAAAGGAATATTTACCGGCTGCAGAAACTAACAAACAAAGCTTATTTAAAATAAGGAAAACTAGGCGGTTGCGATCACCCGGGTTTCGCTATCAACTGGCTTGAATGACCCAGCATCAACAATAGACCCCACCAAGTTTCATGTCCACATACCAACGTTTACCCCATTTGACCTCCTTTGACCTTGAATGACCCCGATGACCTTTGATCCACTAACCAATACAAACTCGGTCTTCGGACGGTCAAGGGGCACCCACCCACCAAGTTTCAGGAACGCGCGACCCTCGGTGTCCGAGAAAATAGACGTGGTCAGACAGACACACCCGCAGACAGACCACCAGTATTAATATGCCACTTTATGCTCATTTAGTAGGACAACATCACAAACTGTGTGTGATCTATATAATATTAGATTTAAAAAAAATAAACAAAAAGGGGAGTAGTTTTGTCAAAATGCTTTTAATTGTGTATTTATTGGGGCTTCAGATATTTATACATACCCCCAGACTATCCCCAAGGCAGATTTTTACCATATCAAATTTCTAGTGCCTACCCTCGGGTTAAAAAAATATATATGTATAGGTGTGATAACATCAGAATTCCATAAATAAATAATAGAACTAAATCTATTTGTAACCATAATAAATAGGTCAAAATTGATATTATGATAAATGCATTTATTTTTAATAACAAAAGGGTCTATAGCTGGCAGTTATCCCTCAAGCCATCATTACCAAATGACTATGTAATGAGCATAATATATAACATTGCACACAATTTTACAATGTCACATCAGGGCTAGAATTTTGGCGAGAATCCAAGAATTTATTCTCGCAAAGATTCTTGTGAATTTATTTTAGTGAATCAATGTTGATTCTCGTAAATTTTAGAACTTAACACAGTATACTAGCGAATTAGATGATTCCCGCAAAATTCATTTGTGAGAATCAGGACTGATTCTCGCACTCTGCAACAAAATTCTACTCTTGCACATTTTACCAAACGACTAATGTCCATTATTTTCACATTAGTTTATAAACTTATAAAATTTTGTTAATGTCATAAACCTTCCAAAATAAAAGTGTTTACAAAAGACCTATTATAGATCTACTATCTCATTTTTGAAGAAAATCTTCCAACTTCAAAACCTACACAAAATGTCTGCATCTATCAGAATTTCAAAATTGCTTGAATTCCACACATACCTCACAAAGATTTTCACAATAAAGCACATTGTTTTTGTTTTTTGTAATCTAATTCATCTATACATAAGAGTTTTAAAGATTCTTTTGATTGGCATTTTGTTTTGTTTTTCCCTTGGTTTTCATATGAAATTAACATCAAATACACCTGACATTTGGCACAATCAATAACAGATTTTGTACTGTGATAAAAACGATTTGAATCTTTTCTGTCTGCAGGTTACAAACAAAACAGCTAACTTTCCCAGAATACTCAAGACCATAATCAGCAATAATAAATAGATCAATGAATATATTCAATAAAGTGTAATGAACTTGTGAACACATTAAAGTGCATGGTATAATTAATTTAAATTTAAAGCGGCACTGGCACATTTTCACAAAATATGAAACTTCTTCCAATTTGCTCTCAAATGATAGTCTATTTATAGGCCATTGGAAGAATAGAGATACATTTTACACATAAAAATAACATACTCAAAAACAGTAATAAGAGGTTAAAGACATCCAGGTAATTAGTAGGCTAACTTTTTAAGTTTTCCATAACTTTGATCAAGAAATGTGTACTACATAAATATCCTAGACTCGTACTCATTGATACTAAAACCACAAAGGTTACAGACCGGTCAAACAGTGTACATGTCATGGGAAACATGCATATGGCGTGTGCTTTCTTGTGTCAAACGCCATGTCCGTTGTCTGCAGAATTAATGTCGTCGGCAACATTAATTATAAAATTGTTCTGTTTACCCATAAGGAGTTATTAAGGATGCTGAATTGGTCTTAATCATTCCAGGTGAGGGCTAATGTAAAAGCTTTACAACCATGCAAAAATATCGATTTTGAAAAATCACGAGAGCGCACTATTTTTTTAATGTGCCAGTGTCTCTTTAAACCTTATTTCTGTTTAATTAGTCCAGTAAATGTAATGTTTGGCGATTACTCATATCAGTCCAGATGTGTATGTGCAGGTGAATTTGCTAGATTAAGTGGATGTGTGTCCACTTGATGAGTATATGTGTTGAAATGGTTTGAAAATAGTATGAAAATATCATTTCAGAACTTAGAACTAACCAATCCTACATAGAATCAGCTTCTAACGAGAGTTGTACGGTAATAAATATTTAATTTATTAATACTTTCTTTAATTTCAAATATTATTCATAAACAGCTGTGAAAATTTAAGCAATTTCATTGGCTGATGCCCAGATTCAATTCGACAATTGAACCCAGGTAGTACGTGCGACGTATTGACATTATTTGGAGGAGGATGCGCTCGAGTCATACCACGTTTTGCTACAATTCGCGCGCCCCTGCCAACGTTGCGTCTTGTTGCATATGTTCCTTGCTTTCAACGGGTTGCTCGATTTTGTCACTGGGTAGTGCCAGTCCTTTCTTGTTGTATTTAAGCCATAAGGATTACAAAATTAGGTTAACGATTACCTTAAATAATAAATCTGTTTAAGAAATTAGAATGAGAATAACTTTGAATTTGGGAACTGGTACTCTCTTTACAATGAATTGAAACCGGCAATACCATTATTTTGTGGGAAGAACTCACCTTCCAGCTTCATTCTTCCACTTAAATAATGGTATCACCTTGGTTTCAATTTGTCGTAAATAGAGTACCGGTTCCCAAAAGCATACCTCAGAACTCTAATTTTGAGGCAAGTACCTACATGGCCGGGAGTGCATAGAACGGTATGAAATCACACAGCTCATGCAGGAGTGCCTTTAAAGGCTGACTCAGAGATTTCCTGAGGAGGGCGCCCTCAATTTCCAAAAAATCATGTTTTTTGCATGTACATAATGCTTGTCCATATACTAATCACTGTGTGAAATTGCTAAACTTAAATCGAATTCATTCATATAGAAAATCACAACTTTGTTATAAAATTCCAGATCCGGAATTTATACACAGTATCCTATGGGACGTAAGACTACACATAAATGTTTACTGCATCAAAACGAAAAATCTGATTCATCTCAAATTTCGGAATTGTGCAGTTTAGGTTACTATCTTTAGTTCTAGTTGACTATTTTTCATTATTACACAAAAAAATAATATTTTGAAATCTCTGAGTCAGACTTTAATTACAATGGAAAAAAGCAACACCAACAAGTGGTCTCTAGACCTTAACAGGATTCTGTTTTTAAAACTTCCACTGAACGATGTTATAGCAGAATCCTTTCTGATTGGGATACACATATTTTGAGGTGCCTGGGTAGGATTTACTTTTATAACATGGTCAATTGTAATGGATGGCTGGTAACTTTGCTGAACAGACAAACTTCAATAAATCCAAGCATGTATATAAACACACAAGTGTATAAAAAGGTCTGTAAAATACCTTACAATGGAAAAAAACATCAATTAACCGGTGCCCATGAAACAGTAAAATGCATGAATATTTATCAGATAGACCTACAAGTCTGGAAAAAGTGTGGGAACTGGGAACCTGGTTCCCGGGAAATCTTGCTGTTTGTAGATAATTTTTTCTCATGTAAATAAAGAAATACATAAGAATTGAAAGGAAATTTTAATTGTGTTCCTGGGAAATTTAGCATTTTTTCCAGCCCTGTAGACCTAATCAGCCATTTCACGGACAAAACATGCAGAGCTTGGATATTTTGTGTAAAAAGTTCCAAAATGTCACACCTCCACATATTTACTGGCCCAGTTCAAAACGCATGACCAAATTACCTGTTGGTATTTGTCTGTTGGCTTGCAGGCCACTTGGAAATTATGAGTCATGGGCTGCATTCGACCTATGTGGGGTCGCTTTTTGTTGTCTATTAGCAACAGACTAAAACACTATCTTAATAGAGTGTGTACCAAAAAAATCTGACAGGGGGATGACATCATGACAACAAAACATATAGAGCTACCTGAGTGATATTTTTAATTGATGATTTTGAACAAAAGCTATGCTTTGCCAAATTATTTTCATTAAATGCGAGCATGTGGAGTGAAAGAAATATGAATAGTTAATGTTTTTAACATCTAATAAAACATTTTGACATTTGGTTTGAAAGTTTGTGCAATATTCTCTTGATCATTACTTTGTACATTATTCGCTTTTTGATGCAACAAAATTGCTCATTGCTAACATGTGACTATTAACCCAACCCGGACCGGGTCGTTTTGCCGGCCGACGGCCCAAATGCAACGAAGGGCAATCTATTTTTATTTTTAACGGCCCAGATGCAACGAGAGCCAAAGTTTGCGTTTCATTGCTCTTCGGCCGTTTTCCCGGCACAGGAATAAGTAGCGTAAAGTCAATAACGGCCCAGATGCAACGAAAAACATCGCGTCATTTTCCGGTAAGACGGCCCAGATGCAACGAAAAACATCGCGTCATTTTCCAGGAAGACGGCCCGATGCAACGAAAAACATCGCGTCATTTCCGTAAAGACGGCCCCAATGCAACGAGAAACATCGCGTGCGAATGCAATAAAAACAGGGATAATAAATAAATAAATAAATAAATAAAAATCGATGCGTACTGCACACTGATCTGCATGAAATTTGTAGCTTATAGTTCGCCAGTCGTGAGTGGCGCAATTACGCTACATCATAGTCGTGCGTGGCGCTCTTATCTCGTCATCGTCGGTTTACGTCACGAATCCGTTTATGCATAATTTAAAAAAAATAGCTTATCGAAAATGGTGGCGCTATCACCATCGAAATCGAAATTGTCTATGGGCATTTGACACAGTGCACCCTTCTGATGAAAAGCATTGCGCCTTCTGCGGGCAAACCGTCCGAAATGCAGAGAAAAGCATTGCATCATTTACCCCGTGATGCGGCCCAATGCAGCGAGGAACATCGCGTCATTTTCCGTAAAGACGGCCCAAATGCAACGAGGAACATCGCGTCATTTCCGTAAAGACGGCCCAAATGCAACGAGGAACATCGCGTCATTTTCCGGTAAGACGGCCCAGATGCAATGAGGGCCAATGAGAGACATTTGCGCGACCAAAATAGTTGTTGACGGCCGAGATGCAAACGAACACACATTTTCCGAACCGGTACCAGCAGGAAGCCCAACAAAAGAAGAGGGCAGGCTGAGTTATGTAGTGAACCCCGAGGAGGAATATCTAGAGCCTAAGTGGAAGTGGTTTCAAAAGGGGCCCAGGAAGGAGGGTGATAAAGGGTCGAAATGATCCTTCCGGGGACATCCCGCATGCTACAAAGGGGTGCCCCCAGTAAGTGTCGTCGGCAGAAGATGTCGGGGTGAACGTTTTCGTTGGCTCTCATCATGCCTCTCGCCGTTTTGGTTAATTAGCTATAACATAAAAGATAAATGTAGACAATTATCACCACCTTGTAGAAGGTGATTTTAGACCCTTTGTTTACAGTACTACATGTAGCTTTTGTTCCAGAATACTGATTTGAGTAGGAAAAATTTTACACAAAGCTTCATGTTTCCTTTTTATAAATATCACAGAGGCATTGCTTTCAAATAACAAAATTGTCATTAGATCATTTTGGTACACAATGTAAGGCCTACAGTTTCTGAACAAGACATGATTTTGGTGCCTTAGTTACCTTATACTACATTTGCGCACTCAGTTAAATAAGGCTCCATATAAACCCTAGTAACAGGTGTCCGTCCAGTCAAACATCCCAATTTTTCATAGTATTTCACAATGGGATGTTTAAGTTTTGCAAGTAAGGAATGGGCAAATATTTGGTTTGACAACAAGAAACAGCTTCATTACTAGCTAAATGCTATGTCAAAAAGGTCAAATTCACTCAAAAATTTATTCAAAAGGTCCAAAATTCTTGGCAATCTAATGTCCTATTTCACTGAAAATTCTTCTCTAATTATTACATTGAGTTGACTCTGATTATTATACACTTCAAATTAAATATTCAGTAGTTTTTAAATTCCCTGATGGGAGCCAAAAGAAAAACAATTTCCCTAATACAATACATGTACACTTTTACTCAGTCATTTTGGCTTCCCTTGATACCTGGGATGACACGACCATCACATCCGAGATGGTTCTGTCTACTACTAATACTAGGAAGATTTTTCTGACAAAATATCATCTGATAAGGTACAAGGGCCCACCCTGTACACTCCTACATCCTAAGATAATCCCTGTATGCAATCCTTAACCCATCAAATCATGCACTTGTACACATGTACCACCTACCCAGCCAGCTAGCAAGACCGACACGATGCAGAGACTGCTCCTATCCTTGCCGCATCTTCCATCCTAACAACACTTCCATCACACCCCCACAAAACCAAGAAACCAACGGGAAAATGCAAAATCATTCGTCGCTCCGAATATAAGATCATCTTCGAAAATCCTCCATTGCGACATGTAGCAGTAAGGCAAATTATGTACTGGTAAAGCATCTTAGCTACATGCACTAGCTTAGCTACCCACAGACAGACAGTTCACTTGTATACATGTTCAGAAAGGTAGGTTGTGGACGTGAATATTTTCGAGTTGTTTTATTTTTGACAATTCTGTTTCAAAGCAAATTCCACGTTCATCTCCCGAGTGTGCCATCATCCCCGACTGCTAAGCGAGGCACCTGTTCAGCGAATATATAAAAATGCTGCATTATCTCTTCTCACATGGCTGATTACTTGTAGAGTACAAAAATCAAAGCTCTTGCAAAACAAAAATATCCTACTCTATGTAGGTGTGTGTGTGCTCAATCAGGTTGGTCGGTATTTTGGACGATAGCCAACAGATCACAAGACTAACTAGAGCTCATTTGGTATTCTGCAATATGATGACCTTTCTGTTAAGGAATGCTGTAAATAATGTTTATTTCACTTTTTTTTTACTTCCAAATCTTTTAGTTTTCCCAATCTACATAATCTTTCAGCAATAAAATGTGGACACACTTGAAATACTCTCCACATTTCGGCCGAATCCAGAAATTTTTGAGAGACATGGAAATTGCAATTTGAATATGCACCCTGAATCTCATTCACAACTTAAGGATTTCAAAAGCTATGCAAACTATGTATTATGAGTAAACATATTAACTCTTGTGTAACTACCACATGTGCAATAGTCAAATACACATGTGACTGACGACAGCAACATTTTGTTTCTGTAATCAGGGCTATTTAGAAACAAGAGGAAAACAATCAGATAAGTCTATGCATTGTTTCTATTTCTCCCTTTTCTCTATTCACATGCATTTTCAAATTACATATTGAGTTATGGTATTAAGTTAAATTATGCAATTGTCCAACCTTAGATAAGAAGTAGTTCAAGTCTGCAGGTAATATTTTCTTTGTATTGCATCAGTATAAATCTTTCCTAGCCTAAAGGGGCATTTCATGATCCACAGCCTCGTCCCCCGGACCCCCCGACCCACCTAAAAAAAGTTGCGATTTTTCTATCATCTGAATGGTTGCCCTAAGAACAGTATACCTCACATGCAAATCTGATCTACTCTGGAAGAAATTCATAATTTCATATTTTCTATCGGTAAGACCGTAAAAACAGAAATTACAACACAGTGTCATGGGCTCTGTGGTACAGACATTTGCTCTTAAAGGTGCATTTCGTGATTCCAGCACCTTCTGTTTTTATTCATTGTTCACTAGATATCCTTGAGAAGAGCTTATTCACAAAGTTTGAGTTGGTCACAATCTTACAGTTTTGTGTTCTGAGCAAATGCTTTTTCCCCACGGTCCCATAAGCCGCTGTTGTATTTTCTGTCCGTTTACGGACAGAAAATACAAAATTGCGAATTTCTTACAGATATGACAGAATTTGCACGTAAGATTAGCTACACATGGATTACTAAGGCTAACGGCACAGATGATATAAAATCTCAACTTTTTTAAGGTAAGCCGAGGGGACGAGGTTGTGGATCACGAAATGTCCCTTTAACATTTTGATGCAGAGTCAGATTTAACTGAAATTTTTGAAAGGGTTTTTCTCAGGGATATCTAGTGAAACGTACACAGACAATGAGGGGCTAGAATTACAAAATGCACCTTTAAAGGTGCAATGAGAGATTTTGAGGCACCCATGTAAGGTGTCATATGTAGTGATTTCATATAGATTAGACACTCAAAATATTCCTTATCTTGTATTTTGGTACAGTAATGTCTTAAAAGTGAAAACAAAAGGGGATTTTTTTATACACCTATATAAAACATAGGCTGAAATTCATATTTGTTGCTAATGGAAATTAGAAATTTCAAAATTTTTGTATAAAAGAAATAAGACTTGTTAATCATTTCAGAGGGGATATTTTTGATAGAAAGCTTTACACCAGTAAAAAAAATCAGAATTTTTTTAGGGACACCAGTTATGTGAAATCTCCTGTTGCACCTTTAACACCATGAGGTCTACCACCTTAAATTCTTATATCCACTGCACAATGACTGCAATTTACTTACTTTACAATTCAGATAAAGATACTCGAACAATTCACAGAAATTGCTCATGAATTTGCCTTTTTTTTGTCTGACCCACTGGCACTGAGAGGGTTTCGTCTCAGTTGCATAAAATGCTTAAAAGGTGCAACAAGAGATTCTGAGACACCCAAATATTGTGTCATAATAGCAATTTCATATTGATTAGACACTCAACCTTGTATTTGGCTACAGAAATGTCTTAAAAGATAGAAAAGGGGTGGTTTTGATTTGCTTATATTTCAATATAAAACAGGCTAAATTTTGTTTTGCTCCTAGATACGAAATGGGAAAATTTCAGTGTTTTTGTACCAAAGAAACATTCTAGCTTAATCCTTTAAAGATGGGGATAATTTTGATGGAACGCTTTACATCAGGCAAAAATCAGTATATTGATATTTTTCGGGGACACCTGAGATTTGAAATCTCTCGTTCCACCTTTAACAATCACAGCTAAAGCTTCTATATTGTACATCCATCTTTTCTGTTATTTGGGCAGAAAAAAATGGGGGCGGTCAAACTCAAAATCGTGTAGCTGGGAAGTGGTGCCTACCTAATCCTTTACTTTTTGTACAGGAAAAGTGTAACTTTGCCATTTTTCAGCCATTTTATCTAGAGCAAGCACATACAATGTTGTACTTGATTTAACTAGATACATAATTAGCTTCACATGGGCATCCATAATTGCTAGATACTTTTCAATTGCTTGGACAAAAAAGTATTTTTTTTTAATTTCATGGACTTTTTTTGGGGCATTATGTTGACCTGTGTCATATATAACATACACTGTGACCACATACTTGGCATGTTTGTACCTTATGTATCAAAAGAGGACATAATAGCTATACACACATAACCAACAAAATTAAAAGTTAGAGAATAAAGGTTGATTGAAACTGGTAGTCTCATTACGACGAATGAAACACGGCATACCAATATTTTAGTAAAAAGAACGAGGCCGGAGCCGAGTTTCCACGCCAAAAATAACGGGTCGGGCCGGTTTCAATTGTCATAAAGAGCCAACCGGTTCAAAAAATCATACTTATTCTTCATTCTAAACAGTTTATTAATTTTAGGTCATAATTAACCAATTTGCGATACTTTATGGCTTAAATACAACAAGAAAGGACTGCCACCACCACAGTGACAAAAATCAAACAACCGGGTGAACGCAACGAACACTAACGCAACAAGATGCCAAGTTGGCAGGCACGCGCGAACATAGCAAAATGCGGAATGACGTGAGCGCCTCAACCTCCATTAACATCAATAAGAAAGCGTGTACGACCTGGGTTCAAATGTCGAATTGAACCGGGCACCAGCCAATGAATGTTACATTTTCAAGCTGTTAAGAATTTATAATAAATTCAGTGGGTGTCATTACTGTTGAACTTATTTTACAATTTTTATTTATTGAAAATTTTACA